>CAMRHE010002202.1:0-10233 GCA_947044405.1 Leptodactylus fallax | reverse complement strand
TTATATTGACAGAATGAGTTAAGCAAGGCAAGTCAATATTTGCAGTGTTGACCCTTCTTCTTCCAGGGACCTCTGCAATTCTCCCTGGCATGCTCTCAATCAACTTCTGGACCAAATCCTGAGATAGCAAGTCCATTCTTGCAGAATCAATGCTTTAATTTTGTCTGAATTTGTTGGTTTTTGTTTGTCCACCCGTCTCTTGATGATTGACCACAAGTTCCAATGGGATTAAGATCTCAGGAGTTTCCAGGCCATGGACCCAAAATCTCTATGTTTTGTTTCCTGAGCCATTTAGTTATCACCTTTGCTTTATGGCTGAAAAAGGCATTGTTGAGCGCCAAACTGCTCTTGGACGGTTGGGAGAAGTTGCTCTTGGAGGACATTCTGGTACCATTCTTTATTCATGGCTGTGTTTTAGGCAAGACTGTGCAGAGAGCCGATTCCCTTGGCTGAGAAGCAACCCCACACCTCAATGGTTTCAGGATGCTTTACAGTTGGCAGAGACAAGACTGGTGGTAGCGCTCACCTCTTCTTCTCCGAATAAGCTGTTTTCCAGATGTTCCAAACAATCCAGAAAAGGGGATTCATCCGAGAAAATGACTTTACCCCAGTCCTCAGCAGTCCACTCCCTGTACCTTTCCAGAATATCAGTCTGTCCCTGATGTTTTTTCTGGAGAGAAGTGGCTTCTTTACTGCCCTCCCATGGAGACCAGGCCTTGCTCCAAGAGTCTCCGCCCTCACAGTGCATGCAGATGCACTCACACCTGCCATGCTGCCATTCCTCAGCAAGCTCTGCACTGCTGGTAGCCCCCATCCCGTAGCTGAAACACTTTTAAGAGACGGTCCTGCCGCTTGCTGGTCTTTCTTGGGTGCCCTGGAGCCTTTTTGGCACCAATGGAACCTCTCTCCTTGAAGTTCTTGATGATGCGATAGATTGTTGACTGAGGTGCATCTTTCTAGCTGCAATACTCTTCCCAGTTAGGCCATTTTTTGTGCAGTGCAACGATGACTACACGTGTTTCTTTAGAGATAACCATGGTTACCAGAAAGAGAAACAATGATGGCAAGCACCAGCCTCCTTTTAAAGTGTCCAGTGGGTGTCATTCTTACTTAATCGTGACAGGTCGATCTCCAGCCCTGTCCTCATCAGCACCCACACCTGTGTTAATGGAGCAATCACTGAAACATGTTAGGTGGTCCTTTTAAGGCAGGGCTGCAATGATGTTGAAATGTGTTTTGGGGGGATAAAGTTCCTCATTTTCAGGCAAATATTGACTTTGCAAGTAATTGCTGTTAAGCTGATCACTTTTTATAACATTCTGGAGTATATGCACATTCCCATTAGAAAAACTGAAGCAGTAGACTTTGTAAAAATTAATATTTGTATCATTCTCAAAACTTTTGGCCATGACTGTAGATGGAGGCCCAGGGGAGGTGGACAAAAATAAAAATAACATTTATATTCACCTTCCGTTACCTCTTATGGACCTTCTTTGGGCGTCCATCGCTCTGTCTTCCTCTTCATGGTGTCTGGGGCTTTTCTATAACGTAATGCACCCAGTGTCAGGGGTATTCTAAGCATCGTGATGTCAGAGAAAATCGCCAGACGCTGCGAGGAGGCCCAGAAGAGGTAATGAAAGGGGAGTATATTTATTTTTTATTTTTTGTCACCTCCCTGGGACTCCAGATATTTAACTCTGGAGTTTGAAGAGACCCCCGGTGGAGTATAGAATTTCCCTTCCAAGTTCCAACCAAATCGGTTTGATTAGTTCGAACACAGGATAAAACAAATTTTTGGGGATTTCGCCCATCTTTACATTTATTTTTAAGCACTTGGGTACATCCACATCTGAAAATTTCTGAACTATTAAAATATGATATTTATTCCATATGGTGAATACTGTAGTGGAAAAAATTCTAAATGAGCAAATTGCTTAAGAAAAAATTGAACAAAAAATAATCTAACCTTGAGATATTCGCCTAAAATGGCATCAATAAAAAACCACATCTGATCTCACATAAACAGACTCCCCTTACCCAGCTGTGTATGCAGTCATCTGAAAAAAGCTACGGGTGTAAAAAAAAATGGCGACTCAAAGATTTTTGACTCTTGCAAAGTTTTTCAGTTTTAAAAAGGTATTAAAAACAAGAAGAAAACCTTCTATAAAAATTTGGTTGCCGTGATCCTACTGACCTGCAGAGATATCAGTAACTTTACCACTTTATTCTGAGCTTTTTTTCAGCCTCCCAGTACATTATACAGAATATGATGCCATTATCAAGTACAATTTGTCCCAGAAACAAGCTGAAAATTGGGCCAGTCCTCAAGGGTACGATAGCGCTCAGTAGCTAAGCAGGTGCCATAACCACTGGGTCCTCGCTGTGGAGACTCCCATAGCAATGTACATAAACTCTCTGATAGCAGGCATTACACTTCAGATGAGCTGATCACCCACAGCGCGGGGGCACCTCACATATTCGCCTGGACTGGAAAGCGAGATGCAGGAAATGTCAATCGGTTTCCATGACACTCCGAGAGCCTATTGAAGGCTTCTGGGTCTGTCATTACTATGCTTGTATTCTAGATAGCTATAGTCACCTGTAATAGACAGACAGGGATTTCTCAATATACTGCAATAAATTAGTAAGGACGATCAGATCCCCTAGGGCAGTGGTCCCCAACCTTTTTTGCACCAAGGAACCAGCTTCAAGCAAAACCATTTTTCCATGGCCCGGCAGGGCAGGGCAGGGTGTGGGTGGGGCAAAGGCGGGGCTTTGGTTATATGGGGAGGGCAGGGTTATGGGAAAGAGACTGGACACATATGACATTCTTGTCCCTGCAACACTGTACATTGAGCCTCAGTCTACAGCACTGCTACTTAGCAGCGCTATACACCAAACAAAGCTGTAGACTGGGGGGTGCTGGTGGGACCTCGGTGTACAGCGCTGTAGACCAGGTCCCCGACAGGAGCCATGACACTGTGGCCAGATCGCCTCCCCGCCCCATATAATGTGCTATGCCAGGAGCCGTTTCTACAGAGGCCAGCGCGCCGCCCCACGGACCGGCAAAAAACCCCCAATGGCCCGATCCTGGTCCGCGGACTGGTGGTTGGGGACCCCTGCCCTAGGGAAGTCCCATGGGGAGTCTAAAAATAAAAGTAATAATTTCAAATCACCCCCTTTCCCTAAATCTTTCTTTATATAGAAAGAATTTGGTTTTTTTGTTTTGTTTTTTTAATGCCCACCCAAATGACTGGATCCTAGATACATCAGGTACTCTGAAGATTTTACATTTCCAGTCCACTAGGACCTACCATTCTCAATATATTCACAAAAGCAAATTTAGCACCACTGGCTTCCACATCAAAGGCCTTCCTCCATATCACATCACATGACCCATATTAGACAATAGAAGCTTGTAGGTCCTTCATTCATAGCCTCACTGACATACAGTCATGGCCAAAAGTTTTGAGAATGATACAAATATTAATTTTTACAAAGTCTACTGCTTCAGTTTTTCTAATGGCAATTTGCATATACTCCAGAATGTTATAAAGAGTGATCAGCTTAACAGCAATTACTTGCAAAGTCAATATTTGCCTAGAAAATGAACTTTATCCCGCAAAACACATTTCAACATCATTGCAGCCCTGCCTTAAAAGGACCACCTAACATCGTTTCAGTGATTGCTCCATTAACACAGGTGTGGGTGTTGATGAGGACAGGGCTGGAGATCAATCTGTCATGATTAAGTAAGAATGACACCACTGGACACTTTAAAAGGAGGCTGGTGCTTGCCATCATTGTTTCTCTTCTGTTAACCATGGTTATCTCTAAAGAAACACGTGCAGTCATCATTGCACTGCACAAAAATGGCCTAACTGGGAAGAGTATTGCAGCTAGAAAGATTGCACCTCAGTCAACAATCTATCGCATCATCAAGAACTTCAAGGAGAGAGGTTATTGATACCAGAAAAGGCTCCAGGTCGCCCAAGAAAGACCAGCAAGCGGCAGGACCGTCTCTTAAAAGTGTTTCAGCTGCGGGATCGGGCTACCAGCAGTGCAGAGCTTGCTGAGAATGGCAGCAGGCAGGTGTGAGTGCATCTGCACGCACTGTGAGGCGGAGACTCTTTGGGTAGCAAGGCCTGGTCTCATGGAGGGCAGCAAAGAAGCCACTTTCTCTCCAGAAAAAACATCAGGGACAGACTGATATTCTGCAAAAGGCACAGGGAGTGGACTGCTGAGGACTGGGGGAAAGTCATTTTCTCTAATGAATCCCCTTTTCGATTGTTCTGGAACATCTGGAAAACAGCTTATTTGGAGAAGAAGAGGTGAGCGCTCCCACCAGTCTTGTCTCATGCCAACTGTAAAGCATCCTGAAACCATTCATGTGTGGGGTTGCTTCTCAGCCAAGGGAATCTGCTCTCTGGCAGTCTTGCCATGGATAAAGAATGGTACCAGAATGTCCTCCAAGAGCAACTTCTCCCAACCGTCCAAGAGCAGTTTGGCGCTCAACAATGCCTTTTCCAGCATGATGGAGCACCTTGCCATAGAAGCAAAGGTGATAACTAAATGGCTCAGGGAACAAAACATAGAGATTTTAGGCCATGGCCTGGAAACTCCCCAGATCTTAATCCCATTGAGAACTTGTGGTCAATCATCAAGAGACGGGTGGACAAACAAAAACCAACAAATTCAGACAAAATGAAAGCATTGATTCTGCAAGAATGGACTGCTATCAGTCAGGATTTGGTCCAGAAGTTGATTGAGAGCATGCCAGGGAGAATTGCAGAGGTCCTGAAGAAGAAGGGTCAACACTGCAAATATTGACTTGCTGCATTAACTCATTCTAACTGTCAATATAAGCTTCTGTTACTCATAATATGAATGCAATTCTATTTCTGTATGTGATAAAAACAGCTGACAAACACACATAAAAACCAGAGGGCAGCAGATCATGTGAAAATAGAATATTTGTGTCATTCTCAAAAACTTTTGGCCATGACTGTACACCAGGGTCCCCAAACTTTTTACACAGGGGCAGGTTCATATCCCTCAGACCGTTGGAGAACCGGACTATAAGAAAAACTATGAAAATCCCTATGCACACTACACGTGTCTCATTTTAAAGTAAAACAAAAGGGAACAAATACAACATTCAAAATAAAGAAATAGTAAATTTAAGTTAACAAACTCACCATTATTTCAATGTGAAGTATGGGCCTGCTTTTGGCTAATGAGATAGTCAATGTCCGGTTCCATATTTGCAAATAGGTCCAGCACTCTGCCCCCATATAAGTCCAGCTCTCTCCCCCATATAGGTCCAGCTCTTTCCCTCATATAGGTCCCATGCAGTCTCCCCCCATATAGGTCCCATTCAGTCTCCCTCATATAGGGCCAGCTCTTTCCCCCATATAGGTCCCATGCCTCCCCCGTTGGTCCCATGCCTCCCCCATATGGTCCCATGCAGTCTCCCTCATATAGGGCCAGCTCTTTCTCCCATATAGGTCCCATGCCCCCCCATATAGGTCCCATGCAGTCTCCCCCATATAGGGCCAGCTCTCTCCCCCATATAGGTCCCATCAATCCCCCATATAGATCCAGTTCTCTGATCCCCCTCCATGCCCAGTAAAAAAAAAAATTGAAAATATACTTTACCTAGCACTGCGTCCGCTCCGCGTGTAGTCCCGGCTCCTCTGTCTTCGGCTGTAAGGCCTAGATGAGCACGTCGTGCGTCATGACGTGCTCATTCTAGGTCCGGACTACGAGCGCCGAGCGTCTACACGGGAACAAGATTTCAATTGTAAGCGCCAGTGCCCTCACAACTGAAATAACACAAGGAAATTGCGACGCGGGCCGGGTAAATGGCCTCCGGGGGCCGGATGCGGCCCGCGGGCCGTAGTTTGGGGATCCCTGCTGTACACTATTATCACAGAATTGCAGCACTCACTTTTTTGTAAGTATATAATTCCACATGTGTAATTCATAGTTTTGATGCCTTCGGTGTGAATCTACAATTTTTATAGTCATGAAAATACAGAAAACTCTTGGAATGAGAAGGTGTGTCCAAACTTTTGGTCTGTACTGTGTGTATATATATATATATATATATATATATATATATATATATATATATACACACACACACAGCACTCACAGTTCTCAGCCATTAGCAGGAGATTATATATATACAGCACTTACTGTTGTTCTCTGTTATCAGCAAATTGTATAGATCCTGTACATATATGCAACAATTGCTCACTGTTATCAGCTTCATCAGATGATAATGTATGTACAGATATACAACACTCATTCACTGTTGCTCTCCGTTAGAGATATCCACAGCATACATATTAATTAATACAGTTATTTTAGGTCACTGCAGGTTTTGTGACCATAATAGCTGGGCCTGTAGCCTGGATACAAGATGAGATACGGCAGGACATGGAGGTATACAGGTTCTGTATGGTATCCGCAGTACATTTACCACAGATGTTACAGCCGGGCCTGTAGTCTGGATACAAGATGAGATACGGCAGGACATGGAGGTATACAGGTTCTGTATGGTATCCTGCAGTACATTTACCACAGATGTTACAGCTGGGCCTATAGTCTGGATACAAGATGAGATATGGCAGGACATGGAGGTATACAGGTTCTGTATGGTATCCTGCAGTACATTTACCACAGATGTTACAGCTGGGCCTGTAGTCTGGATACAAGATGAGATATGGCAGGACATGGAGGTATACAGGATCTGTATGGTATCCTGCAGTACATTTTCCACAGATGTTACAGCTGGGCCTGTAGTCTGGATACAAGATGAGATACAGGCAGGACATGGAGGTATACAGGCTCTGTATGGTATCCTGCAGTACATTTACCACAGATGTTACAGCTGGGCCTGTAGCCTGGATACAAGATGAGATACGGCAGGACATGGAGGTATACAGGTTCTGTATGGTATCCTGCAGCACATTTACCACAGATGTTACAGCTAGGCCTGTAGTCTGGATACAAGATGAGATACGGCAGGACATGGAGGTATACAGGTTCTGTATGGTATCCTGCAGTACATTTACCACAGATGTTACAGCTGGGCCTGTAGCCTGGATACAAGATGAGATACGGCAGGACATGGAGGTATACAGGTTCTGTATGGTATCCTGCAGTACATTTACCACAGATGTTACAGCTGGGCCTGTAGTCTGGATACAAGATGAGATACAGCAGGACATGGAGGTATACAGGCTCTGTATGGTATCCTGCAGTACATTTACCACAGATATTACAGCTGGACCTGTAGCCTGGATACAAGATGAGATACGGCAGGACATGGAGGTATACAGGTTCTGTATGGTATCCTGCAGTACATTTACCACAGATGTTACAGCCGGGCCTGTAGCCTGGATACAAGATGAGATACGGCAGGACATGGAGGTATACAGGTTCTCTATGGTATCCTGCAGTACATTTACCACAGATGTTACAGCTGGGCCTGTAGCCTGGATACAAGATGAGATACGGCAGGACATGGAGGTATACAGGTTCTGTATGGTATCCTGCAGTACATTTACAACAGATGTTACAGCCGGGCCTGTAGCCTGGATACAAGATGAGATACGGCAGGACATGGAGGTATACAGGCTCTGTATGGTATCCTGCAGTACATTTACCACAGATGTTACAACTAGGGCCTGTAGCCTAGATACAAGATGAGATACGGCAGGACATGGAGGTATACAGGCTCTGTATGGTATCCTGCAGTACATTTACCACAGATGTTACAGCTGGGCCTGTAGTCTGGATACAAGATGAGATACGTCAGGACATGGAGGTATACAGGCTCTGTATGGTATCCTGCAGTACATTTACCACAGATGTTACAGCTGGGCCTGTAGTCTGGATACAAGATGAGATACGGCAGGACATGGAGGTATACAGGTTCTGTATGGTATCCTGCAGTACATTTACCATAGATGTTACAGCCGGGCCTGTAGTCTGGATACAAGATGAGATACGGCAGGACATGGAGGTATACAGGCTCTGTATGGTATCCTGCAGTATATTTACCACAGATGTTACAGCTGGGCCTGTAGCCTGGATACAAGATGAGATACGGCAGGACATGGAGGTATACAGGCTCTGTATGGTATCCTGCAGTACATTTACCACAGATGTTACAGCTGGGCCTGTAGTCTGGATACAAGATGAGATACGGCAGGACATGGAGGTATACAGGTTCTGTATGGTATCCTGCAGTACATTTACCACAGATGTTACAGCCGGGCCTGTAGTCTGGATACAAGATGAGATACGGCAGGACATGGAGGTATACAGGTTCTGTATGGTATCCTGCAGTACATTTACCACAGATGTTACAGCTGGGCCTGTAGTCTGGTTACAAGATGAGATATGGCAGGACATGGAGGTATACAGGTTCTGTATGGTATCCTGCAGTACATTTACCACAGATGTTACAGCTGGGCCTGTAGTCTGGATACAAGATGAGATACGGCAGGACATGGAGGTATACAGGATCTGTATGGTATCATACAGTACATTTACCACAGATGTTACAGCTGGGCCTGTAGTCTGGATACAAGATGAGATACAGGCAGGACATGGAGGTATACAGGCTCTGTATGGTATCCTGCAGTACATTTACCACAGATGTTACAGCTGGGCCTGTAGCCTGGATACAAGATGAGATACGGCAGGACATGGGTATACAGGTTCTGTATGGTATCCTGCAGTACATTTACCACAGATGTTACAGCTAGGCCTGTAGTCTGGATACCAGATAGATATGACAGGACATGAGGTATACAGGTTCTGTATGGTATCCTACAGTACATTTACCACAGATGTTACAGCTGGGCCTGTAGCCTGGATACAAGATGAGATACGGCAGGACATAGGTATACAGGTTCTGTATGGCATCTGCAGTACATTTACCACAGATGTTACAGCTGGGCCTGTAGTCTGGATACAAGATGAGATACAGCAGGACATGGAGGTATACAGGCTCTGTATGGTATCCTGCAGTACATTTCCACAGATATTGCAGCTGGACCTGTAGCCTGGATACAAGATGAGATACGGCAGGACATGGAGGTATACAGGTTCTGTATGGTATCCTGCAGTACATTTACCACAGATGTTACAGCCGGGCCTTAGCCTGGATACAAGATGAGATACGGCAGGACATGGAGGTATACAGGTTCTCTATGGTATCCTGCAGTACATTTACCACAGATGTTACAGCTGGGCCTGTAGCCTGGATACAAGATGAGATACGGCGGACATGGAGGTATACAGGTTCTGTATGGTATCCTGCAGTACATTTACAACAGATGTTACAGCCGGGCCTGTAGCCTGGATACAAGATGAGATACGGCAGGACATGGAGGTATACAGGCTCTGTATGGTATCCTGCAGTACATTTACCACAGATGTTACAACTAGGGCCTGTAGCCTAGATACAAGATGAGATACGGCAGGACATGGAGGTATACAGGCTCTGTATGGTATCCTGCAGTACATTTACCACAGATGTTACAGCTGGGCCTGTAGTCTGGATACAAGATGAGATACGTCAGGACATGGAGGTATACAGGCTCTCTATGGTATCCTGCAGTACATTTACCACAGATGTTACAGCTGGGCCTGTAGTCTGGATACAAGATGAGATACGGCAGGACATGGAGGTATACAAGTTCTGTATGGTATCCTGCAGTACATTTACCATAGATGTTACAGCCGGGCCTGTAGTCTGGATACAAGATGAGATACGGCAGGACATGGAGGTATACAGGCTCTGTATGGTATCCTGCAGTATATTTACCACAGATGTTACAGCTGGGCCTGTAGCCTGGATACAAGATGAGATACGGCAGGACATGGAGGTATACAGGCTCTGTATGGTATCCTGCAGTACATTTACCACAGATGTTACAGCTGGGCCTGTAGCCTGGATACAAGATGAGATACGGCAGGACATGGAGGTATACAGGCTCTGTATGGTATCCTGCAGTACATTTACCACACATGTTACAGCTGGGCCTGTAGCCTGGATACAAGATGAGATACGGCAGGACATGGAGGTATACAGGCTCTGCTTAATGGTATCCTGCAGTACATTTACCACAGATGTTACAGCTGGGCCTGTAGTCAAGGATACAGGATGATATACGGCAGGACATGGAGGTATACAGGATCTCGTATGGTATC
>CAMRHE010002201.1:0-10234 GCA_947044405.1 Leptodactylus fallax | reverse complement strand
GAGGAAAGAAGGATTATACACAACATAGGAGGGATTCTTTACTGTAAGAGCAGTGAGACTATGGACTGTACCTATAACAAGGAGCGACCACTACATCTAGAGGAAAGAAGGTTTATACACAACATAGAAGGGATTCTTTACTGTAAGAGCAGTGAGACTATGGAGTGTACCTATAGCAAGGAGGCGTCCACTACATCTAGAGGAAAGAAGGATTATACACAACATAGGAGGGATTCTTTACTGTAAGAGCAGTGAGACTATGGACTGTACCTATAACAAGGAGGCGTCCACTACATCTAGAGGAAAGAAGGTTTATACACAACATAGAAGGGATTCTTTACTGTAAGAGTAGTGAGACTATGGACTGTACCTATAACAAGGAGACGTCCATTACATCTAGAGAAAAGAAGGTTTATACACAACATAGAAGGGATTCTTTACTGTAAGAGCAGTGAGACTATGGACTGTACCTATAGCAAGGAGGCGTCCACTACATCTAGAGGAAAGAAGGATTATACACAACATAGAAGGGATTCTTTACTGTAAGAGCACTGAGACTATGGACTGTACCTATAACAAGATGGCATCCATCTAGAGATAAAAGGTTTTTCCAGTCATAGGCCAGGATTCTTCTCAGTAAGAGCAGTGAGAATATGCACTGTACCTATAACAAGGAGACTTCCACTACATCTAGAGGAAAGAAGGTTTATACAGAACACAGAAGGGATTCTTTACTGTAAGAGCAGTGAGACTATAGACTGTACCTATAACAAGGAGACGTCCACTACATCTAGAGGAAAGAAGGTTTATACACAACATAGAAGGGATTCTTTACTGTAAGAGCAGTGAGACTATGGACTGTACCTATAACAAGGAGCGACCACTACATCTAGAGGAAAGAAGGTTTATACACAACATAGAAGGGATTCTTTACTGTAAGAGCAGTGACACTATGGACTGTACCTATAACAAGGAGCGACCACTACATCTAGAGGAAAGAAGGTTTATACACAACATAGAAGGGATTCTTTACTGTAAGAGCAGTGAGACTATGGACTGTACCTATAACAAGGAGCGACCACTACATCTAGAGGAAAGAAGGTTTATACACAACATAGAAGGGATTCTTTACTGTAAGAGCAGTGAGACTATGGACTGTACCTATAACAAGGAGACGTCCACTACATCTAGAGGAAAGAAGGTTTATACACAACATAGAAGGGATTCTTTACTGTAAGAGCAGTGAGACTATGGACTGTACCTATAACAAGGAGGCGGCCACTACATCTAGAGGAAAGAAGTTTTATACACAACATAGAAGGGATTCTTTACTGTAAGAGCAGTGAGACTATGGACTGTACCTATAACAAGGAGGCGTCCACTACATCTAGAGGAAAGAAGGTTTATACACAACATAGAAGGGATTCTTTACTGTAAGAGCAGTGAGACTATGGACTGTACCTATAACAAGGAGACGTCCACTACATCTAGAGGAAAGAAGGATTATACACAACATAGGAGGGATTCTTTACTGTAAGAGCAGTGAGACTATGGACTGTACCTATAACAAGGAGCGACCACTACATCTAGAGGAAAGAAGGTTTATACACAACATAGAAGGGATTCTTTACTGTAAGAGCAGTGAGACTATGGACTGTACCTATAGCAAGGAGGCGTCCACTACATCTAGAGGAAAGAAGGATTATACACAACATAGGAGGGATTCTTTACTGTAAGAGCAGTGAGACTATGGACTGTACCTATAACAAGGAGCGACCACTACATCTAGAGGAAAGAAGGTTTATACACAACATAGAAGGGATTCTTTACTGTAAGAGCAGTGAGACTATGGACTGTACCTATAACAAGGAGACGTCCATTACATCTAGAGAAAAGAAGGTTTATACACAACATAGAAGGGATTCTTTACTGTAAGAGCAGTGAGACTATGGACTGTACCTATAGCAAGGAGGCGTCCACTACATCTAGAGGAAAGAAGGATTATACACAACATAGAAGGGATTCTTTACTGTAAGAGCACTGAGACTATGGACTGTACCTATAACAAGATGGCATCCATCTAGAGATAAAAGGTTTTTCCAGTCATAGGCCAGGATTCTTCTCAGTAAGAGCAGTGAGACTATGGACTGTACCTATAACAAGGAGACGTCCACTACATCTAGAGGAAAGAAGGTTTATACAGAACACAGAAGGGATTCTTTACTGTAAGAGCAGTGAGACTATAGACTGTACCTATAACAAGGAGACGTCCACTACATCTAGAGGAAAGAAGGTTTATACACAACATAGAAGGGATTCTTTACTGTAAGAGCAGTGAGACTATGGACTGTACCTATAACAAGGAGCGACCACTACATCTAGAGGAAAGAAGGTTTATACACAACATGGAAGGGATTCTTTACTGTAAGAGCAGTGACACTATGGACTGTACCTATAACAAGGAGCGACCACTACATCTAGAGGAAAGAAGGTTTATACACAACATAGAAGGGATTCTTTACTGTAAGAGCAGTGAGACTATGGACTGTACCTATAACAAGGAGCGACCACTACATCTAGAGGAAAGAAGGTTTATACACAACATAGAAGGGATTCTTTACTGTAAGAGCAGTGAGACTATGGACTGTACCTATAACAAGGAGACGTCCACTACATCTAGAGGAAAGAAGGTTTATACACAACATAGGAGGGATTCTTTACTGTAAGAGCAGTGAGTCTATAGACTGTACCTATAACAAGGAGGCGTCCACTACATCTAGAGGAAAGAAGGTTTATACACAACATAGAAGGGATTCTTTACTGTAAGAGCAGTGAGACTATGGACTGTACCTATAACAAGGAGGCGTCCACTACATCTAGAGGAAAGAAGGTTTATACACAACATAGAAGGGATTCTTTACTGTAAGAGCAGTGAGACTATGGACTGTACCTATAACAAGGAGACGTCCACTACATCTAGAGGAAAGAAGGTTTATACACAACATAGAAGGGATTCTTTACTGTAAGAGCAGTGAGACTATGGACTGTACCTATAACAAGGAGGCGACCACTACATCTAGAGGAAAGAAGGTTTATACACAACATAGAAGGGATTCTTTACTGTAAGAGCAGTGAGACTATGGACTGTACCTATAACAAGGAGACGTCCACTACATCTAGAGAAAAGAAGGTTTATACACAACATAGAAGGGAGTCTTTACTGTAAGAGCAGTGAGACTATGGACTGTACCTATAACAAGGAGGCGTCCACTACATCTAGAGGAAAGAAGGTTTATACACAACATAGTAGGGATTCTTTACTGTAAGAGCAGTGAGACTATGGACTGTACCTATAACAAGGAGCGACCACTACATCTAGAGGAAAGAAGGTTTATACACAACATAGAAGGGATTCTTTACTGTAAGAGCAGTGAGACTATGGACTGTACCTATAACAAGGAGACGTCCATTACATCTAGAGAAAAGAAGGTTTATACACAACATAGAAGGGATTCTTTACTGTAAGAGCAGTGAGACTATGGACTGTACCTATAGCAAGGAGGCGTCCACTACATCTAGAGGAAAGAAGGATTATACACAACATAGAAGGGATTCTTTACTGTAAGAGCACTGAGACTATGGACTGTACCTATAACAAGATGGCATCCATCTAGAGATAAAAGGTTTTTCCAGTCATAGGCCAGGATTCTTCTCAGTAAGAGCAGTGAGACTATGGACTGTACCTATAACAAGGAGACGTCCACTACATCTAGAGGAAAGAAGGTTTATACAGAACACAGAAGGGATTCTTTACTGTAAGAGCAGTGAGACTATAGACTATACCTATAACAAGGAGACATCCACTACATCTAGAGGAAAGAAGGTTTATACACAACATAGAAGGGATTCTTTACTGTAAGAGCAGTGAGACTATGGACTGTACCTATAGCAAGGAGGCGTCCACTACATCTAGAGGAAAGAAGGATTATACACAACATAGAAGGGATTCTTTACTGTAAGAGCACTGAGACTATGGACTGTACCTATAACAAGATGGCATCCATCTAGAGATAAAAGGTTTTTCCAGTCATAGGCCAGGATTCTTCTCAGTAAGAGCAGTGAGACTATGGACTGTACCTATAACAAGGAGACGTCCACTACATCTAGAGGAAAGAAGGTTTATACAGAACACAGAAGGGATTCTTTACTGTAAGAGCAGTGAGACTATAGACTGTACCTATAACAAGGAGACGTCCACTACATCTAGAGGAAAGAAGGTTTATACACAACATAGAAGGGATTCTTTACTGTAAGAGCAGTGACACTATGGACTGTACCTATAACAAGGAGCGACCACTACATCTAGAGGAAAGAAGGTTTATACACAACATAGAAGGGATTCTTTACTGTAAGAGCAGTGAGACTATGGACTGTACCTATAACAAGGAGCGACCACTACATCTAGAGGAAAGAAGGTTTATACACAACATAGAAGGGATTCTTTACTGTAAGAGCAGTGAGACTATGGACTGTACCTATAACAAGGAGATGTCCACTACATCTAGAGGAAAGAAGGTTTATACACAACATAGGAGGGATTCTTTACTGTAAGAGCAGTGAGTCTATAGACTGTACCTATAACAAGGAGGCGTCCACTACATCTAGAGGAAAGAAGGTTTATACACAACATAGAAGGGATTCTTTACTGTAAGAGCAGTGAGACTATGGACTGTACCTATAACAAGGAGGCGTCCACTACATCTAGAGGAAAGAAGGTTTATACACAACATAGAAGGGATTCTTTACTGTAAGAGCAGTGAGACTATGGACTGTACCTATAACAAGGAGACGTCCACTACATCTAGAGGAAAGAAGGTTTATACACAACATAGAAGGGATTCTTTACTGTAAGAGCAGTGAGACTATGGACTGTACCTATAACAAGGAGGCGACCACTACATCTAGAGGAAAGAAGGTTTATACACAACATAGAAGGGATTCTTTACTGTAAGAGCAGTGAGACTATGGACTGTACCTATAACAAGGAGACGTCCACTACATCTAGAGAAAAGAAGGTTTATACACAACATAGAAGGGAGTCTTTACTGTAAGAGCAGTGAGACTATGGACTGTACCTATAACAAGGAGGCGTCCACTACATCTAGAGGAAAGAAGGTTTATACACAACATAGAAGGGATTCTTTACTGTAAGAGCAGTGAGACTATGGACTGTACCTATAACAAGGAGACGTCCATTACATCTAGAGAAAAGAAGGTTTATACACAACATAGAAGGGATTCTTTACTGTAAGAGCAGTGAGACTATGGACTGTACCTATAGCAAGGAGGCGTCCACTACATCTAGAGGAAAGAAGGATTATACACAACATAGAAGGGATTCTTTACTGTAAGAGCACTGAGACTATGGACTGTACCTATAACAAGATGGCATCCATCTAGAGATAAAAGGTTTTTCCAGTCATAGGCCAGGATTCTTCTCAGTAAGAGCAGTGAGACTATGGACTGTACCTATAACAAGGAGACGTCCACTACATCTAGAGGAAAGAAGGTTTATACAGAACACAGAAGGGATTCTTTACTGTAAGAGCAGTGAGACTATAGACTGTACCTATAACAAGGAGACGTCCACTACATCTAGAGGAAAGAAGGTTTATACACAACATAGAAGGGATTCTTTACTGTAAGAGCAGTGAGACTATGGACTGTACCTATAACAAGGAGCGACCACTACATCTAGAGGAAAGAAGGTTTATACACAACATAGAAGGGATTCTTTACTGTAAGAGCAGTGAGACTATGGACTGTACCTACAACAAGGAGCGACCACTACATCTAGAGGAAAGAAGGTTTATACACAACATAGAAGGGATTCTTTACTGTAAGAGCAGTGAGACTATGGACTGTACCTATAACAAGGAGACGTCCACTACATCTAGAGGAAAGAAGGTTTATACACAACATAGAAGGGATTCTTTACTGTAAGAGCAGTGAGACTATGGACTGTACCTATAACAAGGAGACGTCCACTACATCTAGAGGAAAGAAGGTTTATACACAACATAGAAGGGATTCTTTACTGTAAGAGCAGTGACACTATGGACTGTACCTATAACAAGGAGCGACCACTACATCTAGAGGAAAGAAGGTTTATACACAACATAGAAGGGATTCTTTACTGTAAGAGCAGTGAGACTATGGACTGTACCTATAACAAGGAGACGTCCACTACATCTAGAGGAAAGAAGGTTTATACACAACATAGAAGGGATTCTTTACTGTAAGAGCAGTGAGACTATGGACTGTACCTTTAACAAGGAGGCGGCCACTACATCTAGAGGAAAGAAGGTTTATACACAACATAGAAGGGATTCTTTACTGTAAGAGCAGTGAGACTATGGACTGTACCTATAACAAGGAGACGTCCACTACATCTAGAGAAAAGAAGGTTTATACACAACATAGAAGGGATTCTTTACTGTAAGAGCAGTGAGACTATGGACTGTACCTATAACAAGGAGGCGTCCACTACATCTAGAGCCTTGCCCTAATCCAGGAGTGTTGATAACTTGCTCGTCCT
This sequence comes from Leptodactylus fallax, assembly GCA_947044405.1. Classification (NCBI taxonomy): domain Eukaryota; kingdom Metazoa; phylum Chordata; class Amphibia; order Anura; family Leptodactylidae; genus Leptodactylus; species Leptodactylus fallax. The sequence continues at coordinate 3,636 of CAMRHE010002201.1, read as the reverse complement.
TCTTGTTCTCTGCTTATCCATCAATCATTTAATTGCTTTTCCTTCTTTTTGCATTTTAGAAGTCATCATACAAAATGCTTCACTCCCCAGGAGAAACGAGGACTGGAGCTCACGAGAGAGCAAGCAGACAGGTCAGAATGCACACTGCAAATACTGTTTCTATCATGCGTGTCTGCTGCTTCTAAGCCACTGCCAATATAGTTTTATAGGTAACCTGTTTGTGGCTGCACCACTGTGAAGGTGGGGGGGGGGGGACTGACCATTGGTAGGTTCCAGCCAGCAAGTTCTGCAATGAGGATAGAGGTAAGGTCTTCATCCAGTTTTCAAAGTGGAAGGGTAAGAAAGTCTAGGACTAGAGCCTGGAGCAGGCAGTGAATACAGAGCTGCATATAGCAGAGAGAGAAGTTTTATTAAAAACAGTGGAGGACAAATGGAACAAGCGCTGCAGAGCTTTGACCCTGCCTGAGCCCCCAGACGGCACCCTGCTGAAGCTACCAACCACTCTCAATGGACCTCTATTAGAAGAAGCGTTCCGCCATTGTCTGGTAGCTTTTGGCTGCCTTACTGCACCATTTTGCCAGTAAAGATATGTGAGATCTGTTTCCTGTAACCTCAAGTCTCATGGTTCTCATTTCCTGCATGGGCGCTCCAACTTGCAACTGACTCAAGAGGGCTGAAGACCATTAGGACATGCCCTGATGGAAGACTACCACCATCACCAGGTACACAGCAGGACCTCTCAGCGCTGCACCAGTCCAGGAGGAGAGCTGGAGGATTTGGTTGAGTTATCTAGCCACCATGACAAGTCTATGGCGTGACTCCCTATGGTGTAACAAATAAACAACCAAAAAAAATGCAAACTAGATCCATCATCAGCCCTGAATATGGAGATGCCCCAAGTTTACTCCCCTCCAGGATCACACACCAAATGCACCAATTATTAGGCATTGTCTGTGCAGGGGGAAGGTCATTGGTCACATATTCAAAGGGTGGGGACTTTTGGGATGGCTCCACTAGATGGAGAGAGGTCAATATATCAAAAATCTTCTGCTCCCATCATGAAGAAGGCTCTGATGCACAAACAGATTAACGTGTTTTGGGTAGAGATGCGCTGTATGATGTAGTGAGATGAATCACAGACCCTTCGCTATCTCCGCCATTACTGTAATGTCACCTTATATAGTGTATATGACATCAGACCTGTGCTCTGTATGATGCAGTGAGATGAATCACAGACCCTTCACTATCTCCTCCATTACTGTAATGCCACCTTATATAGTGTATATGACATCAGACCTGTGCTCTGTATGATGCAGTAAGATGAATTAGACCCTTCACTATCTCCACCATTACTGTAATACCACCTTATATAGTGTATATGACATCAGACCTGTGCTCTGTATGATGCAGTGAGATGAATCACAGACTCTTCGCTATCTCCACCATTACTGTAATGTCACCTTATATAGTGTGTATGACATCAGACCTGTGCTCTGTATGATGCAGGGAGATGAATCACAGACCCTTCACTATCTCCGCCATTACTGTAATGTCACCTTATATAGTGTATATGACATCAGACCTGTGCTCTGTATGATGCAGTGAGATGAATCACAGACCCTTCACTATCTCCACCATTACTGTAATGTCACCTTATATAGTGTATATGACATCAGACCTGTGCTCTGTATGATGCAGTGAGATGAATCACAGACCCTTCGCTATCTCCGCCATTACTGTAATGTCACCTTATATAGTGTATATGACATCAGACCTGTGCTCTGTATGATGCAGTGAGATGAATCACAGACCCTTCGCTATCTCCGCCATTACTGTAATGTCACCTTATATAGTGTATATGACATCAGACCTGTGCTCTGTATGATGCAGTGAGATGAATCACAGACCCTTCGCTATCTCCGCCATTACTGTAATGTCACCTTATATAGTGTATATGACATCAGACCTGTGCTCTGTATGATGCAGTGAGATGAATCACAGACCCTTCACTATCTCCACCATTACTGTAATGCCACCTTATATAGTGTATATGACATCAGACCTGTGCTCTGTATGATGTAGTGAGATGAATCACAGACCCTTCACTATCTCCACCATTACTGTAATGACACGTTATATAGTGTATATGACATCAGACCTGTGCTCTGTATGATGCAGTGAGATGAATCACAGACCCTTCACTATCTCCACCATTACTGTAATGTCACATTGTATATGACGTCAGACCTGTGCGCTGTATGATGCAGTGAGATGAATCACAGACCCTTCACAATCTCCACCATTACTGTAATGACACGTTATATAGTGTATATGACATCAGACCTGTGCTCTGTATGATGCAGTGAGATGAATCACAGACCCTTCACTATCTCCACCATTACTGCTTACACCTCCTTCTATAGTGTATATGACATCAGCACTGTAGGATGTCCATCTACCACTGTCCACTGGCTGAGAGGCTGTTAACTGATGTCAGGTGCCAGGACATCACACAGGGAGTCACAAGACACAGAAGGGAGGAGGCCAGCAGGACATCTCTATTGTGTCCAACCACACCAGAAGTGGGGCACATAAAGTTATTAGAGTGCTGCAATTTCAAACATATAGTTAAAACTGTCAGCAGCCACTACAAGGATTTAAAAAAAATAAATAAATAAAGCATAAGTGTGGCTCCCATGGTGTGTATGTGGCCCCCATAGCATGAGTGTAACCCAGCTGCGATCCTGAACTCCCATGCAGTTAGTGCTGGTAACACATTGTAAATGCCTTATCGGGCCACAAGCGCAGTGTTTTACTGCATCAGCAAAGCGAACGACATTTCATTTCATCTCAACCACCTGAGAATTGCAGCTTTTCCCGTCAGATTTAATTGAGAAATAAAAAACGCAGAAAAACTCATGGGGGCATAACCATTACGTCAATCAACTGCACGATGCTGGTCACCATCAGTATAATGTGCTAGGGTGCAGTAGTGGCTGCTATAGGGCCCACGACCTTAGCAGGGATTTGTAGGGCCCACGGCGCTGGAAGTTGCTGGACAACCTCGCAAGATTGGTCTCGTGAGGTTTGCCTGGCAGTTTTGTTTGGATCGTGTGAAACAACGCTGCTATTACTATACTTTGGGGTCTCTTAAGAGCCCAGGAGAAGTGAGTAACACTATTACTTATGTTTGTCACCTCCCCAGGGCCTCCACTTATTATACTCTGGTACTGAAGAAACCCCACAGTATAATAATACTTCATGGGTGGTGAACTCCAAAAACTTCAGGTTCAGCCGAACCCAAAATTTTTGCAATATTTCCAATGAACACCATAGGGGCCATTATGATTTATTATACTGTATGGAAGCCACTTTGACATATTATACCGTGTGAATGGGCTACTGTGTGACATTATACTGTGTGCAGGGGCTACTGTGTGACATTATACTGTGTGCAGGGGCCGCTATATGACATTATACTGTGTGCAGGGACCTCTATAGGACATTATACTGTGTGCAGGGACCTCTATAGGACATTATACTGTGTGCAGGGGCTACTGTGCGACATTATACTGTGTGCAGGGACCTCTATGGGACATTATACTGTGTGCAGGGGCTACTGTGTGACATTATACT
>CAMRHE010002200.1:0-10243 GCA_947044405.1 Leptodactylus fallax | reverse complement strand
GGTCTGCTGCCGCCTCTCCAGCCCTCTCTGTCACTAGCCCTGCTCTATAGAGGGTATATATATATATAATATATATCCTGGCTGGTGCCCTGGTCTGCTCCCCCCCCCCCACCCCCCTCTGTCACTAGCCCTCTCTAAAAAGTATATATATATATACAAGGGTATATATATTTCCTGGCTGGTGCCCTGGTCTGCTGCCGCCTCTCCAGCCCTCTCTGTCACTAGCCCTGCTCTATAGAGGGTATATATATATATACCTGGCTGGTGCCCTGGTCTGCTGCCGCCTCTCCAGCCCTCTCTGTCACTAGCCCTGCTCTATAGAGGGTATATATATATATACCTGGCTGGTGCCCTGGTCTGCTGCCGCCCTCTCAGCCCTCTCTGTCACTAGCCCTGCTCTATAGAGGTATATATATATACCGGCCCCCTACCGGCGGGGGCCCCGCCCCCCGCCCCCCCCCCCGCCCTCTCTGTCACTAGCCCTGCTCTATAGAGGGTATATATATATATATACCTGGCTGGTGCCCTGGTCTGCTGCCGCCTCTCCAGCCCTCTCTGTCACTAGCCCTGCTCTATAGAGGGTATATATATATATACTGCTGTGCCCTGCTTCTAGAGGGTATATATACGTATATAGCCCCGGCCGGGCCCCCGGCCCCGCCGCCCCCTCCAGCCCTGGCCCCCCCCTCTGTCACTAGCCCTGCTCTATAGAGGGTATATATATATATATCTGGCTGGTGCCCTGGTCTGCTGCCGCCTCTCCAGCCCTCTCTGTCACTAGCCCTGACCGCCATGCTCCTGCTGCTGCTTCGGCCTCACGTTGCGGTGCGGACAGGCCTTGTTGTGCTGGATTTACCTCCCCTGATTTCTCCATGTGCTGCTGTATAGTCAGATGATAGTGCTGACATCTGGTGGCCAATGTGTAAACTGCAAGATGCCTTCACTACCCTGTCCATAGCTGCGCCCCCTGCTGTTCACACTTACTAACACCATGGACAACTGAGGCCAAGGTGGAATAGTCTGCACACAGACCATACTGCTAGCCGCATCTGTGAAATACATAGCCCGGCAGTATCACACATGATAGGATTAGATACATGGATGCAGTGTGATATTCTTGCTTGTCCTCTTCACCAGACACAATGCCGTGCACTCTAATACCGACTCCTGACCCGCCACATCATGCTGTCCCTCAGCAGCAGGTGAAGACGGGGACCCCGGGATACTTCTGTGAGTATTTAGCTCAGGATGGAGATGAAGTCCTGATCTCTCCCCGTCTCGCTCTCTTCCTGCTCCGCTCTCTCTTTTCTCTCCCCGTCTCGCTCTCTTCCTGCTCCGCTCTCTCTCTTCTCTCCCCGTCTCGCTCTCTTCCTGCTCCACTCTCTCTTTTTCCCTCCGTCCCGCTCTCTCTTCTCTCCCCCGTTCCGCTCTCTCTTCTCTCCCCCCGTCCCGCTCTCTCTTCTCTCCCCCGTCACGCTCTCTCTTCTCTCCCCGTCTCGCTCTCTTCCTGCCCCACTCTCTCTTTTCCCTCCGTCACGCTCTCTCTTCTCTCCCCGTCTCGCTCTCTCTTCTCTCCCCCGTCCCGCTCTCTCTTCTCTCCCCCCGCCCCGCTCTCTCTTCTCTCCCCCGTCCGCTCTCTCTTCTCTCCCCCGTCACGCTTTCTCTTCTCTCCACCGTCACGCTCTCTCTTCTCTCCCCGTCCCGCTCTCTCTTCTCTCCCCGTCTCGCTCTCTTCCTGCTCCGCTCTCTCTTCTCTCCCCGTCTTGCTCTCTTCCTGCCCCGCTCTCTCTTTTCCCTCCGTCCCGCTCTCTCTTCTCTCCCCCGTCACGCTCTCTCTTCTCTCCCCATCCCGCTCTCTCTTCTCTCCCCCGTCCCGCTCTCTCTTCTCTCCCCCCGTCCCGCTCTCTCTTCTCTCCCCGTCTCGCTCTCTTCCTGCTCCGCTCTCTCTTCTCTCCCCGTCTCGCTCTCTTCCTGCCCCGCTCTCTCTTTTCCCTCCGTCCCGCTCTCTCTTCTCTCCCCCGTCACGCTCTCTCTTCTCTCCCCCGTCCCGCTCTCTCTTCTATCCCCGTCTCGCTCTCTTCCTGCTCCGCTCTCTCTTCTCTCCCCGTCTCGCTCTCTTCCTGCCCCGCTCTCTCTTTTCCCTTCGTCCCGCTCTCTCTTCTCTCCCCCGTCCTGCTCTCTCTTCTCTCCCCCGTCCCGCTTTCTCTTCTCTCCCCCGTCACGCTCTCTCTTCTCTCCCCCGTCACGCTCTCTCTCTCTCTCCCCCGTCCCGCTCTCTCTTCTCTCCCCCGTCCCGCTCTCTCTTCTCTCCCTGTCTCGCTCTCTTCCTGCTCCGCTCTCTCTTCTCTCCCCGTCTCGCTCTCATCCTGCCCCGCTCTCTCTTTTCCCTCCGTCCCGCTCTCTCTTCTCTCCCCCGTCACACTCTCTCTTCTCTCCCCCGTCCCGCTCTCTCTTCTCTCCCCGTCTCGCTCTCTTCCTGCTCCGCTCTCTCTTCTCTCCCCGTCTCGCTCTCTTCCTGCCCCGCTCTCTCTTTTCCCTTCGTCCCGCTCTCTCTTCTCTCCCCCGTCCCGCTCTCTCTTCTCCCCCCACCCCATTCCGCTCTCTCTTCTCTCCCCCGTCCCGCTCTCTCTTCTCTCCCCCTGTGAAAGATCCTCCGTGCCCCAACACCGTTTTGGTCATCCCTGAGTCCTCTTTCAGATAAAAACCACACTCACCGCCAGTGAGTGTCGGGTTCACAGATAAATACAAGACAAGCTTTCTAAATTTTATATATTTATTAACCCCTAAATGGGTCGGTATTAAAATCTAACATATACAGATCAGAACAGATATGTAGATATATACAAGCATTAACAGTTACTAGTTACAAGATACAGTACAAATAAAATAAAAGGGATTAAAGGTGAAATTATTACTTTACCACACATGTCCTTGATGTGGTTCTGTAGTCCAACACTCACACATGCTCTGTCATGTGTGAATAACCAGTGGAGGCTTCTTGGCATGTGGCATTAACTCCTAGCATGTGGCATCACAGTACAATAATCCCGCCTGCATGCTCTTCACAGTCTCTCAGCATTAGTCCAATAGTCAATCACAAAAATCTCCTCATGGTCTGTCTGTAACAACTCTGTAGCATGATCCCCATAGCATAATCTCAGCACAGTCTTCATAGCATGATCTCCAAGTGATAGTCTCCTCCCACAGACCCCTTACCTCATCTTTTATACCCTTTATGCCACCTCCCAGAATGAGGTCACCGGCGACAGTACGTCTGATGAGTTAATTCAATCAAATCCAGATCTTTTGTATAGAGCTGAGACAAAGTGAATTGATACACTGTTATCAGTCATATCTGATCAACATCCCAGGCTTGAACAATGCACTATTGTTTGATCAGCCAGGGCTGTATAGGAATACAATGGAGCCCTATTGTTCCAACCTGGCCGCTACTGCCAATATGCACCTAGGCTTATAGCTGCGCACAGTATGCAAGCAAGCAAGAAGGGAGATCCTATACCCAGAGATCAAAATACAGCTGAGTTATGGCCATATTTAGGCAGAATCATCACACCCCCGTCCCGCTCTCTCTTCTCTCCCCCGTCCCGCTCTCTCTTCTCTCCCCCGTCCCGCTCTCTCTTCTCTCCCCCGTCTCGCTCTCTCTCTCTCCCCCATCTCGCTCTCTTCCTGCTCCGCTCTCTCTTCTCTCCCCGTCTCGCTCTCTTCCTGCCCTGCTCTCTCTTCTCTCCCCGTCCCGCTCTCTCTTCTCTCCCCCGTCCCGTTCTCTCTTCTCTCCCCCGTCCCGCTCTCTCTTCTCTCCCCGTCCCGCTCTCTCTTCTCTCCCCCGTCCCGTTCTCTCTTCTCTCCCCCCGTCCCGCTCTCTCTTCTCTCCCCATCTCGCTAAATTCCTGCTCCGCTCTCTCTTCTCTCCCCGTCTCGCTCTCTTCCTGCCCCGCTCTCTCTTTTCCCTCCGTCCCGCTCTCTCTTCTCTCCCCCGTCACGCTCTCTCTTCTCTCCCCATCCCCGCTCTCTCTTCTCTTCCCCGTCCCACTCTCTCTTCTCTCCCCCGTCCCGCTCTCTCTTTCTCTCCCCCGTCCCGCTCTCTCTTCTCTCCCTGTCTCGCTCTCTTCCTGCTCCGCTCTCTCTTCTCTCCCCGTCTCGCTCTCTTCCTGCCCCGCTCTCTCTTTTCCCTCCTTCCCCGCTCTCTCTTCTCTCCCCCGTCACGCTCTCTCTTCTCTCCCCCGTCCCGCTCTCTCTTCTATCCCCGTCTCGCTCTCTTCCTGCTCCGCTCTCTCTTCTCTCCCCGTCTCGCTCTCTTCCTGCCCCGCTCTCTCTTTTCCCTTTGTCCCGCTCTCTCTTCTCTCCCCCGTCCCGATCTCTCTTCTCTCCCCCGTCCCGCTTTCTCTCTCTCCCCCGTCACGCTCTCTCTTCTCTCCCCCGTCCCGCTCTCTCTTCTCTCCCCCGTCCCGCTCTCTCTTCTCTCCCCCGTCCCGCTCTCTCTTCTCTCCCCCTGTGAAAGATCCTCCGTGCCCCAACACCGTTTTGGTCACCCCTGAGTCCTCTTTCAGATAAAAACCACACTCACCGCCAGTGAGTGTCGGGTTCACAGATAAATACAAGACAAGCTTTCTAAATTTTATATATTTATTAACCCCTAAATGGGTCGGTATTAAAATCTAACATATACAGATCAGAACAGATATGTAGATATATACAAGCATTAACAGTTACTAGTTACAAGATACAGTACAAATAAAATAAAAGGGATTAAAGGTGAAATGATTACTTTACCACACATGTCCTTGATGTGGTTCTGTAGTCCAACACTCACACATGCTCTGTCATGTGTGAATAACCAGTGGAGGCTTCTTGGCATGTGGCATTAACTCCTAGCATGTGGCATCACAGTACAATAATCCCGCCTGCATGCTCTTCACAGTCTCTCAGCATTAGTCCAATAGTCAATCACAAAAATCTCCTCATGGTCTGTCTGTAACAACTCTGTAGCATGATCCCCATAGCATAATCTCAGCACAGTCTTCATAGCATGATCTCCAAGTGATAGTCTCCTCCCACAGACCCCTTACCTCATCTTTTATACCCTTTATGCCACCTCCCAGAATGAGGTCACCGGCGACAGTACGTCTGATGAGTTAATTCAATCAAATCCAGATCTTTTTTATAGAGCTGAGACAAAGTGAATTGATACACTGTTATCAGTCATATCTGATCAACATCCCAGGCTTGAACAATGCACTATTGTTTGATCAGCCAGGGCTGTATAGGAATACAATGGAGCCCTATTGTTCCAACCTGGCCGCTACTGCCAATATGCACCTAGGCTTATAGCTGCGCACAGTATGCAAGCAAGCAAGAAGGGAGATCCTATACCCAGAGATCAAAATACAGCTGAGTTATGGCCATATTTAGGCAGAATCATCACACCCCCGTCCCGCTCTCTCTTCTCTCCCCCGTCCCGCTCTCTCTTCTCTCCCCCGTCCCGCTCTCTTCCTGCTCCGCTCTCTCTTCTCTCCCCGTCTCGCTCTCTTCCTGCCCTGCTCTCTCTTCTCTCCCCCGTCCCGCTCTCTCTCTTCTCTCCCCCGTCCCGCTCTCTCTTCTCTCCCCCGTCCCGCTCTCTCTTCTCTCCCCCCCCGTCCCGCTCTCTCTTCTCTCCCCCGTCTCGCTCTCTCTTCTCTCCCCCCGTCCCGTTCTCTCTTCTCTCCCCCGTCCCGCTCTCTCTCTCTCTCCCCCGTTCCGCTCTCTCTTCTCTCCCCCGTCACGCTCTCTCTTCTCTCCCCCGTCCCGCTCTCTCTTCTCTCCCTGTCTCGCTCTCTTCCTGCTCCGCTCTCTCTTCTCTCCCCGTCTCGCTCTCTTCCTGCCCCGCTCTCTCTTTTCCCTCCGTCCTGCTCTCTCTCTCTCTCCTCCGTCACGCTCTCTCTTCTGTCCCCCGTCTCGCTCTCTCTTCTCTCCCCCGTCCCGCTCTCTCTTCTCTCCCCGTCTCGCTCTCTTCCTGCTCCGCTTTCTCTTCTCTCCCCGTCTCGCTCTCTTCCTGCCCCGCTCTCTCTTTTCCCTCCGTCCCGCTTTCTCTTCTCTCCCCGTCTCGCTCTCTTCCTGCCCCGCTCTCTCTTTCCCTCCGTCCCGCTCTCTCTTCTCTCCCCGTCACGCTCCCTCTTCTCTCCCCCGTCACGCTCCCTCTTCTCTCCCCCCATCACGCTCTCTCTTCTCTCCCCCCGTCCCGCTCTCTCTTCTCTCCCCCGTCCCGCTCTCTCTCTCTCTCCCCCCGTCCCGCTCTCTCTTCTCTCCCCCGTCCCGCTCTCTCTTCTCTCCCTCGTCCCGCTCTCTCTCTCTCTCCCCCGTCCCGCTCTCTCTCTCTCTCCCCGTCACGCTCTCTCTTCTCTCCCCTGTCCCGCTCTCTCTTCTCTCCCCCGTCCCGCTCTCTCTTCTCCCCCCACCCCGTTCCGCTCTCTCTTCTCTCCCCCGTCCCGCTCTCTCTTCTCTCCCCCCGACACGCTCTCTCTCTCTCCCCCACCCCGTTCCGCTCTGTCTTTTCTCCCCCGTCCCGCTCTCTCTCCCCCCGTCATGCTCCCTCTTTCTCTCCCCCCCGTCCCGCTCTCTCTTCTCTCCACCGTCACGCTCTCTCTTCTCTCCCCGTCACGCTCGCTCTTCTCCCCCCCCCCCCCCCGCCCCGTTCCGCTCTCTCTCTCTCCCCCGTCCCGCTCCCTCTTCTCTCCCCGTCACGCTCTCTCTTCTCTCCCCCCCCGCCCCGTTCCGCTCTCTCTTCTCTCCCCCCGTCCCGCTCCCTCTTCTCTTCCCCGTCACGCTCTGACTTCTCCCCCCACCCCGTTCCGCTCTCTCTTTGCTCCCCCGTCACGCTCTCTCTTCTCTCCCCCCGTCACGCTCTCTCTTCTCTCCCCCCGTCACGCTCTCTCTTCTCTCCCCCGTCACGCTCTCTCTTCTCTCCCCCCGTCACGCTCTCTCTCTCTCCCCCCGTCACGCTCTCTCTTCTCTCCCCCGTCACGCTCTCTCTCTCTCTCCCCCGTCACGCTCTCTCTCTCTCTCCCCCCGTCCCGCTCTCTCTTCTCTCCCCCCGTCCCGCTCTCTCTTCTCTCCCCCGTCACGCTCCCTCTTCTCTCCCCCCGTCCCGCTCCCTCTTCTCTCCCCCGTCACGCTCTGACTTCTCCCCCACCCCGTTCCGCTCTCTCTTTGCTCCCCCGTCACACTCTCTCTCTCTCTCCCCCGTCACGCTCTCTCTTCTCTCCCCCCGCCCCGTCACGCTCCCTCTTCTCTCCCCCATCACGCTCTGACTTCTCCCCCCACCCCGTTCCGCTCTCTCTTCGCTCCCCCGTCACACTCTCTTTTCGCTCCCCCCGTCACGCTCTCTCTTCTCTCCCCCGTCACGCTCCCTCTTCTCTCCCCCGTCACGCTCGCTCTTCTCTCCACCGTCACGCTCGCTCTTCTCTCCCCCCGTCACGCTCGCTCTCTCTCTCCACCGTCACGCTCTCTCTCTCTCTCCCCCGCCCCGCTCTCTCTTCTCCCCCGCCCTGCTCTCTCTTCTCCCCCCGCCCCGTCCCGCTCTCTCTTCTACCCCGCCCCGTCCCGCTCTCTCTCTCCCCCCGCCCCGTCCCCGCTCTCTCTCTCTCCCCCGCCCCGTCCCGCTCTCTCTTCTCCCCCCGCCCCCGTCCCGCTCTCTCTTCTCCCCCGCCCCGTCCCGCTCTCTCTCTCTCCCCCCCCCGTCCCGCTCTCTCTTCTCCCCCCGCCCCCGTCCCGCTCTCTCTCTCTCCCCCCGCCCCGTCCCGCTCTCTCTTCTCCTCCGCCCCGTCCCGCTTGCTTCTCTCCATCCATTCTTCCAGGTCAGTGTGTGTCCTGGGTGCAGTGCGCCAATCTGACTTGCATGAAGTGGAGGAGGCTGGGAGATCAGGTAGATCCGTGGCTGCTACCTGAAGACTGGTCATGTGACCAAAACATGGGTAAGTCACTCCACAGACCCCCGTCACACCCCCGCACAGCACACGCTCCTCTCTACTATTCCTGGACTGAGCTCTCTCTTTCCTGCCATGACAGATGGTGTTTATGACCGATGTGATGTGGCAGAGGAGCGCTGCTCCGGGGATGGCAGTGACATTATCTATGCCCAGTATGTGCCAGGATGCATTGTCTGGGTGAAGCAGCATGGGCACCCATGGTAAGATGGCGTCACACATCAGTACTGGGGCTGCAGGGTTTTCTTAACACTCATCTCTAGTTATCCTCTATGGACACCTCCTGCCATACTGTACATTCCCCCATAGCTAGTGGGAAAGTTGTACTCCAGAGAAGCTGAGCTGTACAATTACGAGGGCTCCTATTCCAGCAATGCTGTCTGTCTGGGGAAGAAGCGGCTGCGTCGGGGCCTGGGAGATGAGACCTTGTGAGTGTGGAGATCCCGGGTGGTAGTAGTATATAACACTGTATATATATATATATATATATATATATATACACAGTACAGACCAAAAGTTTGGACACACCTTCTCATTCCAAGAGTTTTCTGTATTTTCATGACTATAAAAATTGTAGATTTACACTGAAGGCATCAAAACTATGAATTACCACATGTGGAATTATATACTTAACAAAAAAGTGTGACACAACTGAAAATATGTCTTATATTCTAGGTTCTTCAAAGTAGCCACCTTTTGCTTTGATTACTGCTTTGCACACTCTTGGCATTCTCTTGATGAGCTTCAAGAGGTAGTCACCTGAAATGGTCTTCCAACAGTCTTGAAGGAGTTCCCAGAGATGCTTAGCACTTGTTGGCCCTTTTGCCTTCACTCTGCGGTCCAGCTCACCCCAAACCATCTGGATTGGGTTCAGGTCTGGTGACTGTGGAGGCCAGGTCATCTGGCGTAGCACCCCATCACTCTACTTCTTGGTCACATAGCCCTTACACAGTCTGGAGGTGTTTGGGGTCATTGTCCTGTTGGTCCAACTAAACGCAAACCGGATGGAATAGCATGCCGCTGCAAGATGCTGTGGTAACCATGCTGGTTCAGAATAAATCCCCAACAGTGTCACCAGCAAAGCCCCCCCACACCATCACACCTCCTCCTCCATGCGTCACGGTGGGAACCAGGCATGTAGAGTCCATTCCTTCACCTTTTCTGCGTCGCACAAAGACACGGTGGTTGGAACCAAAGATCTCAAATTTGGACTTATCAGACCAAAGCCCAGATTTCCACAGGTCTAATGTCCATTCCTTGTGTTCTTCTTGTGCTTGTTGCCTGTCCTTAGCAGTGGTTTCCTAGCAGCTATTTTACCATGAAGGCCTGCTGCACACAGTCTCCTCTTACCAGTTGTTGTAGAGATGTGTCTGCTGCTAGAACTCTGTGTGGCATTGACCTGGTCTCTAATCTGAGCTGCTGTTAACCTGCCATTTCTGAGGCTGGTGACTCGGATGAACTTATCCTCCGCAGCAGAGGTGACTCTTGGTCTTCCTTTCCTGGGGCGGTCCTCATGTGAGCCAGTTTCTTTGTAGCGCTTGATGGTTTTGGCCACTGCACTTGGGGACACTTTCAAAATTGTCCCAATTTTTCGGACTGACTGACCTTCATTTCTTAAAGTAATGATGGCCACTCGTTTTTCTTTACTTAGCTGCTTTTTTCTTGCCATAATACAAATTCTAACACTCCATTCAGTAGGACTATCAGCTGTGTATCCACCTGACTTCTGAACAACACAACTGATGGTCCCAACCCCATTTATAAGGCAAGAAATCCCACTTATTAAACCTGACAGGGCACACCTGTGAAGTGAAAACCATTTCAGGTGACTACCTCTTGTAGCTCATCAAGAGAATGCCAAGAGTGTGCAAAGCAGTAATCAAAGCAAAAGGTGGCTACTTTGAAGAACCTAGAATAGAAGACATATTTTCAGTTATTTCACACTTTTTGTTAAGTATATAATTCCACATGTGGTAATTCATAGTTTTGATGCCTTCAGTGGGAATCTACAATTTTTATAGTCATGAAAATACAGAAAACTCTTGGAATGAGAAGGTGCGTCCAAACTTTAGTGGGCCGGGGGTCTTGTAGTCAGGACATTGTATGACTAGGTAGTAGTATATAACAAAAGGGGGCTGTGTATATATATATATATTGGGTAGTGGGCCGGGGTCTTGTAGTCAGGACACTGTATGACTAGGTAGTAGTATATAACACTGTGTATATATATATACTGGGTAGTGGGCCGGGGGTCTTGTAGTCAG
>CAMRHE010002199.1:0-10299 GCA_947044405.1 Leptodactylus fallax | reverse complement strand
GAAAAAATATATATTTACTATAAGTTAATAAAGGCTAGTTAAAGGTAAAATGACAGGGCTAAAGACAAGCAAAATATACAATATAGCATGAACAATTTCCAAGGCAAATTCTGCAATGGTTTCTACTTTTACTCTGTCCACTCTCTGCAGTATGGACACTGAATGAACAATATACTCAAAACTATCCCTAACTGACCCTGATTTCACATTTGGGGCCACCCTTTTTCCCCAGTGGTCCAGGTTTATCTGCTTACAGTCTGTAGAAGCGCGCGTGGGGCCCAAAGTCGGTCCTTTCTTTTATAGTGAAGCGTCCTCTCCTCACGGTTATCAGGATCTTGGGAGAAATGAAGTCCTCTTTAACACAGGGAAACCAACTGAATGCAATGTAATCCAACAGCAGATTCCACTCAGCACACTGACAGTCCTGCCGAATCCATACACTGAGCTGGGATGTAAGTGCCGGATTTAGCAGGTGCCGTCCAGTACATCAACAGCACTGCGAGTCTCTATCTGTGGTATCCATATACACAGTCACAATGTCAGTCTCACTGATCAGCTACTGAGCACAGTTCCTTTCACGTGGACTCACTAGTCCTGTTGTCTCTTTTTTACACTCTGTTTGTCTCTGGACCAAGATAAAGCTTAGCTGTACAGAAAAATCTCCACACCAGTTCAATACAACACTTGCTAAGATGGCTGCTGCTTTCTGTCTCGTCACTTCCTGCTTCTCTGCTCACACTCTGTCTGCAGAACAGGCAGGCTGACATAAAAGGGGGGGGGTCTATAGCATCATGTCACATTTCAATGGCTGTTGTCTTAAAGGAACAGAATCACAGAAATACATTCAACATTAACAGTTTATACAGACAAATGAAGCTTAAGACAACATTGGCTGTCTCTTACATATTCCCCCCCACTTTAAGATTGGCAGTCCCTGCCTATGACTGTATATCCAGAGGGTTGTACTTTATGCACAGGGTGGTAGTATACCGATGTATGGCAGGCCAAACAAACCCATCCTGCGCATACCGAACAGGGGGAATACCAGCATTTGGCCTAGTGGTCCGTCTGAGGACCGGTGGTATATTATGGGGTGCTGCAGCTATGGGCTGAGAAGGACCAGCGGATTCCGCACCAGAGGGGGCACAGGCCGGAGATACAGTAGTCACAGGTGGAACATCCCCAGGAGCAGGGATCGGCCAACAATCATCCTCCTCGTCGGAGGCCCATTCCGCACCTCCATTCTCTGACTGTGGGAGCTCATTCACATTGGCAGGCCCATCGTGATTTGTCCCTTCAGAATGACACAGGCGCAACATATTTCGGTGAAGTACTCGAACACAATCAGTTCCTTCTTTCTGACCTGGTACACTGGCCCATTCGCATACTTGCGGCCAACAACACGATACGGCAAAGCCTCCCATCTGCTTTCCAATTTCCCTTGGGGTTTCTTTGACACGAACTAGCACCAGGTCGCCTGGTTGCAATGGTGCTTCTGCACTGGGGTCTTATCAGGATGGGGATGTTCTTGGAGGCGCTGCCGCACCAATCGATGGATCGTCTCAAGTCTCTGCCGATGCGCCCGCACCCAAGAGGTTGGATCCCTCGGAGGGAACCCATCCACATCATTCAACTGTAATTCTCCTATACTTCGCCCAGACCGCCCAAAGAGAAGTGTATAAGGAGAGTACCCTGTTGTAGAATGGACCTGATTGTTATAGGCCCACACCATTTCAGACAAGAACTGAGGCCACTGTAACTTCTTGTCTTCCTCCAGAGTCCGCAGCATCTGTAGCAGAGTTCTGCTGAATCTTTCACAGGCCCCATTTCCCTGAGGGTGGTATGGAGTCGTGTGCGACTTCTTTATCCCGTAGATACGTTGAACTTCTTTCATTACGTGTCCCTCAAAGCAGGCGCCCCTGGTCGGAGTGGATGCTTGGGTTCACTAGGCACCACAATTTGGTATCGAATGTCGATCTCAGAAGGTAAATAGACCTTTCGGCATAGCACTCCATTTTTCATCTCCAACTTTTCCCACTGACTCAAAACAGATAATATCTCACGTGTCAGTCGTTCTCTTTCTCTCTACAGGGCTTCTGGCGTTGTTGTCAGTCAGTACTAAAACTTCAGCACCGGTCAAATATTCAGAGAATTTCTCGGTCATGGCCCATACCAGTGCCAACAGCTCCAATTTAAATGAACTATAATTCTCGGGGTTTCTTTCAGAATCTCTCAAAGACCGGCTGCCGTACGCTATGACCCTCTCCTGGCCATCCTGAAGCTGGGAAAGCACTGCTCCAAGACCATACAGGCTTGCATCTGTATATAGCTGGAACGGCAAGTGGTAATCAGCATATGCCAAGATTGGGGCTGTTGTCAGTGCATCCTTCAATGCCTGGAAGGCTTGTTCCTGTTCAGGTCCCCACTTCACGGACCGGTTCTTTGGACCACCGGATGTGCCTCGTAGGAGAGCATTAAGTGGTGCTGCTACCTTGGCGAAATCCTTAATAAACCGTCGATAGTAACCGGCTACTCCAAGGAACGCCCTCACTTCTCGCAGGGTAGTCGGTATCGGCCAATCTTGAACAGCCGCTATCTTGTCTCTTGATGGTCTCACCCCTTCTCCTGATACGCGGTGACCCAAGTAATCAATTTCAGATTGGAACAACCGACATTTACTGGGTTTCAATTTGAGCCCATGTTCCCGCAATCTTCGAAATACTTGCCCCAACTGGTGGAGATGGTCTTCAAAGGTCGCAGAATACACTATAATGTCATCCAAGTAGATGAGAGTGAACTCAAAGTTGAAGTCACCGAGACATTTCTCCATCAACCGCTGAAACGTTCCGGGTGCATTTGTCAACCCGAAGGGCATCCGGTTAAATTCGTATAGTCCCATGGGCAAGATGAATGCCGTCTTCTCCTTGTCTTTTGTGGCCATCGGCACCTGCCAATACCCACTAGCCAGATCTAGTGAGGAGAAGTACCGGGCTCTCCCTAGCGCTGAGAGGGACTCCTCAATCCGTGGCAAGGGGTAGGAATCTCGTACGGTGCAAGCGTTTAACTTCCGATAGTCTACGCAAAATCGGATGGACCCATCTTTTTTTCTTACTAACACCACAGGAGCCGCCCAGGGACTCTGGCTTTCTTGGATGATCCCACCCTGTAGCATCTTAGCTAACAGTTCTTTCACTTCCTGATACAACTGTGGAGGAATTTGTCGGTAGCGCTCTCTAATTGGAGGGGTGTCTCCTGTGGGAATCTCATGGTAGATCCCTGTGGTACATCCAAAATCTTCAGCATACCGTGCAAAGGTGGCTTGGTTCTCCCACAACAGCTCATCTACCTTCTGCACCCATTCCAGAGAACATGAACTTACATCCATCTTCATCTGTTCTCGAATTGCACAGCCATTCCATTCAGAGGTGGGTTCCTCATCTTCTCCCATGGACACAGTTACGGTCCACTCATCCCTTTCAGTCGGCTTCAGCTGCATTGGAGTTACTTTCCTTACTTCCTCCGGAGTCACATAGATGTTAGCCAGCAGCCTCCCTGGGGTCAGGTCCACACTCTGGTCCTGAGTGTTTACACATCGAAGTGGTGTCAGTCTCCCTACTACACGCCCTTCAGCAGCAGGGGACTTCAGTTTAACGGCGGTCTCTCATAAGTTTGTCGCTGCTCTGGACATCTAGCAGCAACGTGGCCCATCCGTCCACACTCCCAGCAGCGTATCCCCCGTCGTTCTGGCCATCTGTTTGGGCCCCTTCGGTAAGCCCCTTCGATTTCTCCTGAGCACTGCACTAAATGATTTGGACCCCTTCGGTAGGTCCTATCCTCACCCTCCAGCGGGGTGGTGGGTGATTCTGACTTGCTGGGTGTGGATGGCTCACCCTTTCATCTCCAGTCTTCTGGAAGTCTGCAATTTTCATAGACTGCTCATCACAACGAGTGTGCAAGTGTTCCATTTGTTCTTGCAGTTTCTGCATTACTGTGAGAATTTCTTTAACCGTCCCTTTTTCTACTGTCTCTGAGCCAGAACTAGCCCCCTGTGACAAAGTAACTCCAACTGCGGTCTGCGGCCTCGGGACCATACTATTGGCACGGGAGATGGCCTCTACCTGTACATCATGGAATTTAGCATCAGTCTCTCGTCGTATAAAATCCTGCATAGTCACAGTTAAACTGCCGTCACGTATCCCCAGGACAAACTGGTCACGGAGAGTCCGATCAGGGTTACAGAAGGCTGGCGAGCCCCTCTTTCCTTCCTTTGAATATCTCGGAGCAGTTCTTGTAGGGCATTTGCATATTGGGGAAGGCTTTCATTCTCCTGTTGTACCCTCTGGAAGAACCGAGCCTGCAGAGACCCCAGCAATGCAGTTTCTCCATAGATGGTTTCTAGAATCTGGACTACTTGCTCAAATGTCTGCCTTTGTTCAAATGGCCTCAGTATCACCGTGGTCTTAGCATCCCCTTGTAATGTCAATATTGCTAGCTCTACTAGTACTTCTGGTGCGGTCTGGTACATTCGCTGTATCATTCGTATCTGTTCCACCCACATACTCACTGACATATTATTGCCATCAAATTTAGCTAACTGACTCATTATAGCCCCTGCTGGCATTCTTCCTCCAGCACCATTCTCCCGAACGGGTGCGTCACCGTCCATTCTGGTAAGCGGATCCTGCCGACTACGCCAATTTGTGAACCGAGAGCAAGGCAGGTGGTTTGGACTCCGCAACCAGAAATGAACGCACACGCGGTAGTTCAAGAAAAAATATATATTGTGCTGTCCAGTACATCAACAGCACTGCGAGTCTCTATCTGTGGTATCCATATACACAGTCACAATGTCAGTCTCACTGATCAGCCACTGAGCACAGTTCCTTTCACGTGGACTCACTAGTCCTGTTGTCTCTTTACACTCTGTTTGTCTCTGGACCAAGATACAGCCTAGCTGTACAGAAAAATCTCCACACCAGTTCAATACAACACTTGCTAAGATGATTTACAGTAATCTCTTACCTGTTATACTTCCTGCTTCTCTGCTCACACAAAGCTGTCTGCAGAACAGGCAAGCTGACATAAAAGATGGGGATGACAATTCCAGCATCATGTCACAATTACAATGGCTGCTGTCTTAAAGGAACAGAATCACAGAAATACATTCAACATTAACAGTTTATACAGACAAATGAACTACAAGACAACATTGGCTGTCTCTTACAATGGTGACACATAGTACTACATAGGAGATATACACAAGATATATTTTTGCACCCACTATATACCAGACAGGGCTTAATTTGATATTTAAGATGTGTTACAAGGTCAGGAATATATTCTAAGTGTTAACCTGATACAGATCCTATAAATACAACCTAAATGACTGTGGTGTAATGTACAATATCAGTATTATCTCCGGCTTATCTGTCCCCACAAATAATATACAGAATTCTGCTGTACCTGTCACCATCACTGGGAGGAATCTCAGCAAAGCCATCTCAGGATAAATCCTCAAGTCTAGAAAACAGACAGAACATCCACTTAGTGGGTGAAAGTATCAGGGACCCTATTACAGCTTTACTTACCGTATACACCATATGTACAAATATATACACAAGACACAGACCTCACTGGAGCTATATAAATGTATTTATCTCAGGGATAGTCCATGATTACAAAAACTGCTTTGTTTGGTCCAAAAAACAGCGCCACCCTTATCCATGGACTTAGCCTGATATTGCAGTCAAACACTAATCAATGCAAGGACCTGCAATACAAATCTGCCCAGGGATGAGAATGGTCTGTTTACAATATAAGAAAAAAAAAAAATAATCAAATACAAAAACTTCAAAAACTGAAAAAGAGAAGGAAACAAGGCAGAGATTACTGATACATGTATAAACATTCATCTTCTTAGTCAGATCATATCATAATACATGAAATAAATGATAACTCACCGATAAGACCTCAGTAGTCAGTGATACTCCAACACCCGGCCAGCAGTGACAATGTGATGTACTATGTGTCCTGGAGATGTAACAAGGGTATACTGGCCCACCTGGGAGTCCAAGAATCCCCCGGTGGGCCCCCAGCCCCGACTATTAGTGCTCATTTTGCCAATACAAAGGTCAGGGTCTGATCGGGACGGTCAGGGGCCCGACCGGCTCCTGACCATCCCGGATCGGGCCCCTGACCAATGGACAGGTGGAGTTACGATCGTGGCCAGAGGAGTGCGGGTCCCACGGCCAGCTGGAATGTCCGGGGCCCGGACTATCATGATAGTGGTCGGGGAAGGCCTGGTTCCCCGACCGCTATACCTATTGTTAAGATGCCAGCCCAGGGGAAGTGACAAAAAAAAAAAAAAAAACTCACCTATCTGTCCTGGACTCAGCATCGTCTCCGGCACTTTTCCAGCCTCACTGCAGGGGCCTGTGATTAGGCCCCAGTGGTGACATGGAGCGTGCTAGCGTAATGACATCATCGCGTCCCCACGTGACCGCTGAGGAGTGCAATCACAGGCCCCAGCGGTGACGTCTGGGACACAGGGCCTGGAGACGAGGGGACCAAGGAAGATGGTAAAGACAGCAGGACGGACGAGGATACCCCGGAGAGATAAGACAAGGTGAGTTTAAGTGTTTGTTATTTTTAAACACTTCTCCTGGACCTGTACTTATTATATTCTGGGGTCTGAGGAGACCCCAGAGTATAATATTAGCACCAACTCTGGGGGTGGGGCACTGTGGAGCACCTAATAGTGTGTGTGGGTCACTTTGGGCATATAATACAGTGTGGGGGCCACTGTGGGCATATAATACTGTGTGGGGGCCACTGTGGGCATATAATACTGTGCGGGGGCCACTGTGGGCGGCGCTAATACGGGGCGGCGGGGCCACTGTGGGCATATAATACTGTGTGAGAGCCACTGTGGGCATATAATACTGTGCGGGGGCCACTGTGGGCATATAATACTGTGTGGGGGCCACTGTGGGCATATAATACTGTGTGGGGGCCACTGTGGGGCATATAATACAGCGTGGGGGCCACTGTGGGCATATAATACTGTGTGAGAGCCACTGTGGGCATATAATACTGTGCGGGGGCCACTGTGGGCATATAATACTGTGCGGGGCCACTGTGGGCATATAATACTGTGTGAGGAGCCACTGGGGTATATATTACTGTGCGGGGGCCACTGTGGGCATATAATACTGTGTGGGGGCCACTGTGGGCATATAATACTGTGTGGGGGCCACTGTGGGAGCATATAATACAGTGTGGGGGCCACTCAGGGCATATAATACTGTGTGAGAGCCACTGTAGGCATATAATACTGTGCGGGGGCCACTGTGGGCATATAATACAGTGTGGGGGCCACCAGGGCATATAATACTGTGTGAGAGCCACTGTGGGCATATAATACTGTGCGGGGGCCACTGGGGGCATATAATACTGTGGTGGGGCCACTGAGGGCATATAATACTGTGTGTGGGGGCCACTGAGGGCATATAATACTGTGGGGGGCCACTGAGGGCAGGTCATACTGTGTGGGGGCCACTGAGGGCACATGATACTTGGACGTGGAGCCACTGAGGGCATATAATACTGTGCGGGGGCCACTGAGGGCATTTAATACTGTGCGGGGGCCACTGAGGGCATATAATACTGTGCGGGGGCCACTGAGGGCATATAATACTGTACGGGGGCCACTGAGGGCATATAATACTGTGTGGGGGCCACTGAGGGCATATAATACTGTGTGGGGGCCACTGAGGGCATATAATACTGTGTGGGAGCCACTGCGGAGCATATAATGCTGTGTGGGGGCCACTGCGGAGCATATAATGCTGTGTGGGGGCCACTGTGAGCATATAATGCTGTGTTGGGGGCCACTGTGAGCATATAATGCTGTGTTGGGGCCACTGCGGAGCAGATAATGCTGTGTTGGGGACACTGTGGAACATATAATACTGTGTTGGGGACACTGCGGACATATTATACTGTCCAAGTATTGTTTACATGGTGGGTGCTGCGCTGCTTATTCACCATGTTCTTGACAACTGCGGTTGTGGGTATTAAAGCTGTATCTCTTTCAAGTATCTGAGATATCGCTGCAGCACCCATAATCGTCACTATCAAGAATTTACTCTAGGGAGGGGGGTAGGGGGATCCTGATGGGCATCCAATGGAACCAATCCAGTTGCAGCTTGTTACTGCAATCGTCACTGACGTACTGATGCTGCGCGCGGCGGCGGGTTTCTGCATAGGAGCCCAGACCAGCAGTGTGATAGGTAAGTACAACTTAACCACGCAAACAAAAAAAAACAACTTTTTCCCCTATTTTGCCCCCAAATCTTTCAACTTCACTGACAACTCTGATAACTACAACCCCTAACAACTCCAGATGCTCTGGGTCTGTTGAGAGTTGTAATTCCCCCCTCCCACCCCAGCTAATTTCTCACTGTATTGTTATGCTGGTGCCTGCTCTAGGGCTCCAGCATAACAATACCTACGTCGCAGAAAACTCCAATACTGCTATAGGGGGAGACCAGTGAAGGGGCCACTGTATGGGCATATATACATCAATATTCCTCCCTGTACAGCGGCCCCTTCAATATCCCCCCCCATACAGTGGCCCCTTCACTGGAGCCCTATACTGTAGTGGGGACCATTGATGGGTTCATTGGAAGGGCAGTGATGGAGGCCAATAGCCTGGGGGACATTAAAGGGGTTGTGCAGGATAACATTTTTTTTTATTACACTGGGGCAGGTAAAAAAAAACAACAAACTTTCTCTCCTGTCCCCAGTGTCTCCCAGCGTGGTTCGGCCTGCAGCTCTGTTTTCTTCCAGCGCAAGTTCCCCCTGCACGTGACTACCTGTGATGTCACATGACCCCTGAAGCCAATCAGCGGCCTAAAGGAAGGGACCTGGGGGACGTCACAGCCAGTGAGGACTTCCGGCAAAGAAAACAGCGGAGCAGCAGGACCGTGCTGGGACCTGCTGACACCGGAGCATCGGGGACAGGGGGTGAGTATGTTTAGTATGTTTTTGTTTTTTTTGGGGGGGGGGATTAACTTCTCCCCGGACTAATTATAAAAAAAGACAAAAATTATACTGGACAACCTCTTTTGGGGCGTTCATTAGGGGGTATATTAAAGGGGTTGTCCAGGCATAATTTTTTTATGATTTATCCTCAGGATAGGCCATAGATACCTGATCTGTAGGGGGCTGACCCCGGACTGATTAGCTGTACGGAGCCACTTCTGGCGCCCGTCCTGACACATTACGGGGCCAGAAGCAGAAATCTCCATACAGTATGGAGGACCAGTGAAGAGGCCACTATGTGGGGGGACCAGTGAAGTGACCATAGAAAAATTTGGCCCAGACAGCCCCTTAAAAGAGGTTGTCCATAAACTAGAGCGACCACTGTGAGCGGCCGCCAGGGAGGTGTAAAAATAAAAATTTAAAAAAGCATACTCACCTGTCCCCAGCACCCTGTTGTCCCCCTGCCTCTCATGGTGGCCCCTCATTTCTGGAAATCCTGTACCTAATTGGTCTTAGCGGTCACATGAGGTGCAGGACTCCCAGCAGGAGTCGCCGGCACGAGACTGAAGGACACTGGCAGCGGACAACGGAACGCCAGGGACAGGTGAGTATGATTTTTATTTTTATTTTACACCTCCGCAAAGGACATGGGTTGCGCCAATTCCTGGACAACCTCTTCAAAGGATTTATCCATATTTCTAATATTGATGGCCTGTCCTTAGGATAGGCCAGCAATATTACATCTGCGATGATACAACAGCCAGGACCTCTGTAGATCAGCTTTTACAGGACAGTGCGGCTACAGGTAACAATTCTAAGAGCCATACTGTTCACATGGTATGGTGGGTGAGCAACATGGCTCCCAACATGTTATTACCTTTTGCCGCCCTGTCTCGGTACCGCTGATCTGCAGGGGTCCTGATGGCGGGCCCCTAGAAGCAATTCCACTGGTGGGCCCTAGACATCCCAGTCCGACACTGGGCAGATGCACCACTAAAAGATAAATGTTTTAATAAAAAACAAAACAAAAAAAAAACCTTGACTACCAGTAGGCAGGACATCGGGTATGGCTGCTTTTAAACTATGTTCTGCCACCACATTTAGCCAACAGCGAGAGCACCTAAAACCATAGTTAAGAAGAGGAAGCTGGTAGATGTTTAATGGTCGCATCCTGTACCACGATACTCTAACCAGCGCTACTTCTACACCTTTGGGGGCATAACCTATGATAGGTTCACTTTAACCCCTTCACAC
>CAMRHE010002198.1:0-10310 GCA_947044405.1 Leptodactylus fallax | reverse complement strand
AGTTATATTCTTGAACATAGGAGTAGTATTATAGTAGTTATATTCTTGTACATAGGAGCAGTATTATAGTAGTTATATTCTTGTACATAGGAGGTAGTATTATATTAGTAATATTCTTGTACATAGGGGTAGTATTATAGTAGTTATATTCTTGTACATAGTAGTAGTATTATAGTAGTTATATTCTTGTACATAGGAGCAGTATTATAGTAGTTATATTCTTGTACATAGGGGGCAGTATTATAGTAGTTATATTCTTGTACATAGCAGGTAGTATTATAGTAGTTATATTCTTGTACATAGGAGCAGTATTATAGTAGTTATATTCTTGTACATAGGAGCAGTATTATAGTAGTTATATTCTTGTACATAGGAGCAGTATTATAGTAGTTATATTCTTGTACATAGGAGCAGTATTATAGTAGTTATATTCTTGCACATAGGAGCAGTATTATAGTAGTTATATTCTTGTACATAGGAGGTAGTATTATAGTAGTTATATTCTTGTACATAGGAGGCAGTATTATAGTAGTTATATTCTTGTACATAGGGGGCAGTATTATAGTAGTTATATTCTTGTACATAGGAGGCAGTATTATAGTAGTTATATTCTTGTACATAGGAGCAGTATTATAGTAGTTATATTCTTGTACATAGGAGGCAGTATTATAGTAGTTATATTCTTGTACATAGGAGCAGTATTATAGTAGTTATATTCTTTTACATAGGAGCAGTATTATAGTAGTTATATTCTTGTACATAGGAGCAGTATTATAGTAGTTATATTCTTGAACATAGGAGTAGTATTATAGTAGTTATATTCTTGTACATAGGAGCAGTATTATAGTAGTTATATTCTTGAACAAAGGAGTAGTATTATAGTAGTTATATTCTTGTACATAGGAGTAGTATTATAGCAGTTATATTCTTGTACTTAGGCAGTATTATAGTAGTTATATTCTTGTACATAGGAGGTAGAATTATAGTAGTTAAATTCTTGTACATACGGACAGTATTATAGTAGTTATATTCTTGTACATAGGAGCAGTATTATAGTAGTTATATTCTTGTACATAGGAGGTAGAATTATAGTAATTATATTCTTGTACATAGGAGGTAGAATTATAGTAGTTATATTCTTGTACATAGGCAGTATTATAGTAGTTGTATTCTTGTACATAGGAGCAGTATTATAGTAGTTATATTCTTGTACATAGCAGTATTATAGTAGTTATATTCTTGTACATAGGAGTAGTATTATAGTAGTTATATTCTTGTACATAGGAGCAGTATTACAGTAGTTATATTCTTGTACACAGGAGGTAGAATTATAGTAGCTATATTCTTGTACATAGGAGGCAGTATTATAGTAGTTATATTCTTGTACATAGGAGTAGTATTATAGTAGTTATATTCTTGTACATAGGAGGTAGAATTATAGTAGATATATTCTTGTACATAGGAGCAGTATTATAGTAGTTATATTCTTTTACATAGGAGCAGTATTATAGTAGTTATATTCTTGTACATAGCAGTATTATAGTAGTTATATTCTTGTACATAGGAGCAGTATTATAGTAGTTATATTCTTGCACATAGGAGTAGTATTATAGTAGTTATATTCTTGTACATAGGAGGTAGAATTATAGTAGCTATATTCTTGTACATAGGAGCAGTATTATAGTAGTTATATTCTTGTACATACGAGGTAGAATTATAGTAGCTATATTCTTGTACATAGGAGTAGTATTATAGTAGTTATATTCTTGTACATAGGAGCAGTATTATAGTAGTTATATTCTTGTACATAGGAGCAGTATTACAGTAGTTATATTCTTGTACACAGGAGGTAGAATTATAGTAGCTATATTCTTGTACATAGGAGCAGTATTACAGTAGTTATATTCTTGTACATAGGCAGTATTATAGTAGTTATATTCTTGTACATAGGAGGTAGAATTATAGTAGCTATATTCTTGTACATAGGAGCAGTATTATAGTAGTTATATTCTTGTACATAGCAGTATTATAGTAGTTATATTCTTGTACATAGGAGCAGTATTATAGTAGTTATATTCTTGTACACAGGAGGTAGAATTATAGTAGCTATATTCTTGTACATAGGAGCAGTATTACAGTAGTTATATTCTTGTACATAGGAGGTAGTATTATAGTAGTTATATTCTTGTACATAGGAGCAGTATTATAGTAGTTATATTCTTGTACATAGGAGGTAGTATTATAGTAGTTATATTCTTGTACATAGGAGCAGTATTATAGTAGTTATATTCTTGTACATAGGAGCAGTATTATAGTAGTTATATTCTTGTACATAGGAGGGTATTATAGTAGTTATATTCTTGTACATAGGAGCAGTATTATAGTAGTTATATTCTTGTACATAGGAGCAGTATTATAGTAGTTATATTCTTTTACATAGGAGCAGTATTATAGTAGTTATATTCTTGTACATAGCAGGGTATTATAGTAGTTATATTCTTGTACATAGGAGCAGTATTATAGTAGTTATATTCTTGCACATAGGAGCAGTATTATAGTAGTTATATTCTTGTACATAGGAGTAGTATTATAGTAGTTATATTCTTGTACATAGGAGCAGTATTATAGTAGTTATATTCTTGTACATAGGAGGTAGTATTATATTAGTTATATTCTTGTACATAGGGGTAGTATTATAGTAGTTATATTCTTGTACATAGGAGTAGTATTATAGTAGTTATATTCTTGTACATAGGAGGTAGTATTATAGTAGTTATATTCTTGCACATAGGAGTAGTATTATAGTAGTTATATTCTTGTATATAGGGGCAGTATTATAGTAGTTATATTCTTGTACATAGGAGCAGTATTATAGTAGTTATATTCTTGTACATAGTAGTAGTATTATAGTAGTTATATTCTTGTACATAGGAGGTAGTATTATAGTAGTTATATTCTTGCACATAGGAGTAGTATTATAGTAGTTATATTCTTGTATATAGGGGCAGTATTATAGTAGTTATATTCTTGTACATAGGAGCAGTATTATAGTAGTTATATTCTTGTACATAGGAGCAGTATTATAGTAGTTATATTCTTGTACATAGGGGGCAGTATTATAGTAGTTATATTCTTGTACATAGCAGGTAGTATTATAGTAGTTATATTATTGTACATAGGAGCAGTATTATAGTAGTTATATTCTTGTACATAGGAGCAGTATTATAGTAGTTATATTCTTGTACATAGGAGCAGTATTATAGTAGTTATATTCTTGTACATAGGAGCAGTATTATAGTAGTTATATTCTTGCACATAGGAGCAGTATTATAGTAGTTATATTCTTGTACATAGGAGGTAGTATTATATTAGTTATATTCTTGTACATAGGGGTAGTATTATAGTAGTTATATTCTTGTACATAGTAGTAGTATTATAGTAGTTATATTCTTGTACATAGGAGGTAGTATTATAGTAGTTATATTCTTGCACATAGGAGTAGTATTATAGTAGTTATATTCTTGTATATAGGGGCAGTATTATAGTAGTTATATTCTTGTACATAGGAGCAGTATTATAGTAGTTATATTCTTGTACATAGTAGTAGTATTATAGTATTTTTTTATAGGGGGTGTGGTTTTATTTTATATTTTTTTATTGGGATTTATATATTATTTTTTTTATGTGGGGGGGGTTTATATATTATTTTTTTAAGGGGGGGGGTATTATAGTATTATTTTTTTAAGGGGGGGTATTATAGTAGTTATATTTTTGTACATAGGGGGCGTATTATAGTAGTTATATTCTTGTACATAGCAGGTAGTATTATAGTAGTTATATTATTGTACATAGGAGCAGTATTATAGTAGTTATATTCTTGTACATAGGAGCAGTATTATAGTAGTTATATTCTTGTACATAGGAGCAGTATTATAGTAGTTATATTCTTGTACATAGGAGCAGTATTATAGTAGTTATATTCTTGCACATAGGAGCAGTATTATAGTAGTTATATTCTTGTACATAGGAGGTAGTATTATAGTAGTTATATTCTTGTACATAGGGGGCAGTATTATAGTAGTTATATTCTTGTACATAGGAGGCAGTATTATAGTAGTTATATTCTTGTACATAGGAGCAGTATTATAGTAGTTATATTCTTGTACATAGGAGGCAGTATTATAGTAGTTATATTCTTGTACATAGGAGGTAGTATTATAGTAGTTATATTCTTGTACATAGGGGTAGTATTATAGTAGTTATATTCTTGTACATAGGAGGCAGTATTATAGTAGTTATATTCTTGTACATAGGAGGTAGTATTATAGTAGTTATATTCTTGTACATAGGAGCAGTATTATAGTAGTTATATTCTTGTACATAGTATTACTGTAGCCGTTATGCTAATGTTAACAATGTCTGGAGTTGCTCTTAAATTATTTTCATTATAGTTTACAAATACTTTTCACCATGAGATAAGGTTTATTTGCTCCCTCAATAGTAAATTGGTCTATTCTCCTTTTTTACTAAATGCTCCTCTTGGGCTTACACAAGGCCATTGTGTCCATATTGTACTTGTGTTAGCAGTAATGTCCTGTGATAATTCCTACCTTTACTCCTGCATAAGATCGGTGCATCATTCTTAATGTGCCATTGTTCTTTAAATCTGTTGGACTAATGTCTCCCTGTCCCCTTAAACTATTAAAAATATCTACAATAATTCAGGCTGTTTTTGGTACTGGCAGTAAAACCAGCAGTGGAGATGCTGACAGCAATTATAGTAGTTTTGGGCACTGAGCAGTATTCACATTTTACTTTTTTTTTTTTTGCCTTGTTTGCAGACGTGAGCTAAAGAGCATTCACCTAAATAACAAGTGATCCTGCTGTGTCTGAGTTGTCACAGCTGTCCACAGACCCTGCACGGCAGATCATCAGACAAGTCAGGCACAACATCCCCAAATGCACTTTTCTCTAATGCAAATGTATCAACATCATGTCCAATTGTGCAGGTTAATTTTCCGTCCACACCAGGCTTTAGAGGGGTCAATGTGCCGATCTCTGCCTACACTACGCTTACTCTAAAGCCTGATGGAAAAGAAAACGGTCATAGTCACGCGATCTACAAATAACCGTACACCAGTAGAATAAGAGCACTGCATACATGACTTACATCAGAGGAATTTAATGGCTCTGTAGAAAGGCTCTGACACCCCCAATATAATCACACGGCTCAGATTTGTGCAGTTGCTATATTGCATATAAATCTACATCTGTCCTCCTGCTGTGTCGTCATCTCTTACCTGGTAGTCTGTAGTCATGTCCTAGGACCACTGATGGGCGACTCTGACTTACTTGACTGGTTAGCTCTCACTACAACTCCTGGTTTCTTACAGCTGCCTTGCTGGTTACAGTGTGTGCTGTGTGTAATTCTCTATACATTGCCCGTTCAGTCGTCTTCCTAGTTTTATTCTAGTCTACCTGTTGGAGTCTGCTCCTTGTCCAGCTGCGAGCTGCTGTGGCAGGTTTGCTTAGTTTGGTGTTCTTGTCTCAGGGTCCTAGTCCTCTCCTGTTGTTTGTGTTGGGGTCAGTATTGCAGATTAGAGTATCCATTAGGGATATATGTAGGGACAGTGAAGGTCGGTGGTGTCTGTTGTTAGGGTCACCGTTTAGGGATAGTCCTAGGGAAATGTTAGAGAAAGTTAGAGTCAGGGTGAGTTATGTCTCACCGTACTATTCTCGTCATCCATTTGTCCCATTCTCTGACTACCACCCCTATATCTGTTCCCTCACCTCATTGCCATCATGTTCTTGCTCCGGTTATCTAATGGTGAGTCCTATTGTTTATTCCAGTGGTTGCATAATTCGGCCCTACCATCAATCCTGAGGATAACGGAGTACCAGGAGACACGAGGGGATTGCTATAGGTGCAGTCCAGTTCTGTGTCCTGTGTCTAGCAGGCTTTATTACAGCATTGTGATGGTAAGTATTTAGGCCCTTGTTCCTCTAGCTCTCTATATACATGCAGTGGAGAACTCACAAGGGCTTAGCACCAAAATGTATCACATAATTGGGCACCCTCTGAATGGGCGCTATGCATCACTAGCTCTTCTGATACTGCTGGGTTTTCGGTCCTGGACTTGCAACAATTCACAATAAGGACCTGTAGGCAGAGAAGGCTCTCTCCACATGGAACTACCCCCCAATGGGAAAACTCTGGGTAACACGAACATGGAGGAGGACTCAGAATTTTAGTTTACAGTAAAACATGACTGTAGTAACCAGTAGCAGGAATTTCTGCTGACGCAAATAGGATCATGGGGTGCAACAAAAGCAGCAAAGGTACTCATGACAAGTAAGTATATCTAATGACTAGTCAGACTACACATGTAATATTGTACAGGACTACAGCGCCCAGAGAGATCATCAAAATTATGGTTATTTAGATTAAAAAAAAAAATGGGGAAGGCAAAACCTACTAACTGTGTATAAAAATGTCCAATGTGCATACAGAGATGCTATACTGTATAGGTTTCCAGAACATCAATGGAAAGGACCGTCTGTTTCCATATTAGCATTGCAGACAAATAGGATGGGTACAATTGGAAAGTCATCCCTTTATATCTGTCAATTAGAGAAAACGTTAATGTCCATTGTTCTGATCCTCAATGTTAGTGTGAAGGTAGTTCTGGGCATCTAATCATGAACCAAAAAGCTCAGGATGAACAGGGAAAATTCTGG
Organism: Leptodactylus fallax; assembly: GCA_947044405.1. Taxonomy (NCBI): domain Eukaryota; kingdom Metazoa; phylum Chordata; class Amphibia; order Anura; family Leptodactylidae; genus Leptodactylus; species Leptodactylus fallax. The sequence continues at coordinate 3,572 of CAMRHE010002198.1, read as the reverse complement.
GAAGGAGAAGGACCACAGAAGAAAGGGTGAAACTACTTGAAAAGCGTTCCTGGCACAAATGGCTGCTTGGATATAACTTGCATCATTCTTTGATGTGCTATTGAATCCAATCCTTCTAACTCACAATGACAGACGCACGGTAAATGAAATGTTTGCAGATCCACCAGGGACTAGTAGTTGTCTGTTTTACAAAACAGCAGAATGTGAACAGGCAGATTACCTGGTTTATAATCTTTTGTCTTCATAAAGTAAACCTCTCCAAGAGCCGGAGCCATCCTGCTGGGAGATGGAAAGGAATGCAATGTGGCAGCCAGGAGGAAAAACAGACCATTAGTGGGTTCATCAAAATGAAAATTTAGTTTGGAAACAGATACACTTTGTGAATCAATATGCAATTAGTTCTGGCAGTATGCGGGGCGCTGCCGAGCGGCTCTGGGCTCATTCCGTTACTGTGTTATTTCTTTCACATTCAGATAATGAATGAGTCTGACACATGGGGGCACATAGACCGCTCTTCCCTGTGCTCACCGTCTGCACAGCGAGCGTCATATAGACAAGTATCAGGAGCTATTAATACGCCATCGGCGCTGCATGAGGGGGATTTCAATTCCATCACTATTATTTCACACCTACTGCCTGCAATACTATACACACATAATAGAGATACACATATATAATGAAACTCAGTAACATCTATTATGGGGACTGCTGCAGTGTGACGCGCTCTGAGGCTGGATCACATGTCATACACCAGACAATATCAAACATGGTACACTTAGATACCCAATATCTGCAGACAGAATCACACAACCGGCTTAGATACACCGATCCAAGAGCAGCGCCTCATCCACAATAGGCTTAAATGCATCAGCTCAGCAGACAAAACTGCATGGCAGGATTAGATACACAGCTCAGCAGACAGTATCACACCTGATAGGATTAGATACAGCAGCTCCACATGGTATCACACCTGATAGGATTAGATACAACAGTTCAACATGGTATCACATGACAGGATTAGATACAGCAGCTCCACATGGTATCATACATGATAGGATTAGCTACAACAGCTCAACATGGTATCACACCTGATAGGATTAGATACAGCAGCTCCACATGGTATCACACATGATAGGATTAGATATAACAGTTCAACATGGTATCACACGACAGGATTAGATACAGCAGCTCCACATGGTATCATACATGATAGGATTAGCTACAACAGCTCAACATGGTATCACACCTGATAGGATTAGATACAGCAGCTCCACATGGTATCACACATGACAGGATTAGCTACAATAGCAAAAATATAAATAATGAACATTTTTCTGACATCACCTATGCGGTCTCTGACATCACTTCTGAGGTATCTGCCATCACCTGTGCGGTCTCTGATGTCACCTGTGCGGTCTCTGATGTCACCTGTGCGGCTGCTCACTTCACTGCCTTTGGCAGAGTTGTATGGAGCAGTGGTGGACATGTGTGAACTTCATTTAATTCAAAGGGGACATGGGATCCCCATTCAGGATCCCAGCAGTGATCAGACATTAACTCTCTAGGTTATAGAGAGGGAATAATTCATGGGGCAACAAATTGGACATCTTTCAACCAGCTTGGACCTTGTCGCACTGGACAGAATGCCGCCATGTGTTTTCTCCTGAGCTACTCAAAATGGGGTTACCGGGTACAAAGGGAGAGATTTACTAAACAAATTTCACAAATTCTCATGTAATATACTATAAATTACAACATTTGCATTGTTTAAACACTTAATAATTTGTTTGGAAAAGCAGATCCACTTTGAAGGAAAAGATTTTGCCAAATTTTGGTGCATTATTCTGGCATAAGCTAAGTCAACTAGTAGGAGATGCAAGGTTAGACTAGTTCACACGGCTGAATCTGGAATCCACCTCCACATCAGCCTCCTATTCATTTCAATGGGAGGTAGACAATGATTTTCATCAGCTAGCAGATAAAACAAGCTTCATGTTTGACCCTAGAGCGGATTCCACTTGATAACACCCATTGAAGTGACTAGGTGGCAGAACAATACCGCATTTACAAATTCTGCGGCCGATTATATTGTGGAATATGGTCAAGCACAGAAATACAGAGTTATCAAACCGCATTAGACACTTTGATAAATCTGACACAAATTAAGCTAGACCGGTCTAAGGTGCATGCTCACATCCAAGGGTGCAGGCCGAGGCTATTCCAATGGTGGGTCCGATGCGCCATTCGGATGATTATATATCAGGTCCTATCCTGAAATGTTACATCAGAATAGAACGTCCTATTGAAATCAATGCCTACTCCTTTTCATGCCATTTGCTTTGGAGAGGGGCAGTGTGATCCTCATTGTGGGGTCTATGTAGCCTCATTCGGGTAGGTGGAAGCATTCAGACTAAGCTGGTGCCGCTCATACACTGTATGCGTGATATACTTAGAGGGTATGTGCCTTTAGCTAGATCTCCAAACTCACTTACCTGCAATGCAGTTTACTCCATACAGTATACGCCAACATGCACGTCTTATGAGCCCCCTAAAAATAAAGAGGGACAAAAACAAGTTATTAACAGCAAGGACCACAGCTCTCCTGACAACTATGGAGTGTTCCCCACTGACAACAAGTTGTCCACACAAAGTGAAATGTTGCCCTTTAACCTTTTAAAGACCACCAATCACTTTTTAGGACTATGATTAAACAGCCGCATATATGGCAGCAACAGATGTCACATGGCTCTCCCATCAGAATCCCGTTGTTTTCTTCTCTCTTACTATACAATGTTATGCTGTACATACAGGTTTACACAGCCCGCTATCTAGAAGGGGTCTAACAGTTCATACTGAGCCTCCTGGTTCATAGAAAGACTACAAAGATGCCTGATTCAGCAGGTGGAGGAATAGGTAGAATGTAAGGAGTATAATAACATAAGGACTACTAAAAATAAAAGTGTCTGTCATGCTATATACCTGGCTAATGATTGTGTCAGGGATCACTGTCCATCTAATGTGCCATTGACAGACAGGACTTGCTGTGTTTGGTCTCTATCACAGGGATAGAGCAGGTTCTCCGATCTGACTGTATCCAGAGCATGAATCTCGCTGCTGTCGTGAAAGCATTTTATATATCGGGAAGCATCAGCTGTTTCATATTATTTTTTATTTTTACATAGCTGTCACATCTGTTTAGCTTTGCCATGCCTGTCAGCTCCAAGGTGAAGACGCTTTAATCAGGAGACGTTCTTGGTGACGTGTGGCGCATTTGTGATAGAAGAAGTCGCTTGTCAACCGGAGCTGCCTGTCACCCACGCAGAGCTGCCTACCAAACACAGTGGAGAAGATTGCAGAAGGAAGCGACTGCAGAACAGAACCGACGATAGAAGGGGCAACACAGCGGAGCATCTGTCTAATCGAACAACCGCACCGACGAGACAGGGCAAATTTACTATCACACTTCATTCTACACAGTGTCTATACATAGTAAATGGTCACTTGGAAGCACATGTAGCATAAAGATCATGAGAAGTGGTACTGTGCTACGCCAATACATACATAATAAGATG
>CAMRHE010002197.1:0-10376 GCA_947044405.1 Leptodactylus fallax | reverse complement strand
GACTTTGCTCTGTCACCAGGCGTACCCCGTTGTTTTGTATTGAGTAAACTGTTTAAGCATTTGTGCCTCCACACCCATGGAAGTAAAAGTTCAACTTTACAACCGTTTCTGTGTCTGACTCTGCACCGACAACATCAGGGCGCCCCAAACACCACCAGTCGGCACAGTATAGGGGAAGCGCCCCGGGGAACAATCACCACCAACATTTGTGCAGCCCCCTCATCACCGGTACCAGTGGTGGTAACGTGGGACAGCACCAGCGCTGCGCCCTCGTGCCCAAAGACCGTGACAAGTCTGCGCTGTTTGCACCCCGCAATCCCAACTGCAGCGTTACCTTCCATCTGGTCACCGCAATTGTCCTGCTGGAAGACCCATGACTTCTGAGGGAGACCCAGCTTTCTCACACTGGGCCCTACATTATGCTGCAGACTTCATAATGCCATGCACACGGTCAAGCAGTCCAGTGCCAGAGGCAGCAAAGCAACCCCAAACCATCAGGGAACCTCCGCCATGTCTGACTGTAGGGACCGTGTTCTTTTCTTTGAAGGCCTCTTTTTTTTTCCTGTAAACTCTATGTTGATGCCTTTTCCCAAAAAGCTCTACTTTTGTCTCATCTGACCAGAGAACATTCTTCCAAAAAGTTTTTGGCTTTCTCAGGTAAGTTTTGGCTTTTTTATGTCTCTGGGTCAGAAGTGGGGTCTTCCTGGGTATCCTACCATAGAGTCCCTTTTCATTCAGACGCCGACGGATAGTACGGGCTGACACTGTTGTACCCTCGGACTGCAGGGCAGCTAGAACTTGTCTGGATGTTAGTCGAGGTTCTTTAGCCACCATCCGCACAATCTTTCGTTAAAATCTCTCGTCAATTTTTCTTTTCCGTCCACATCTAGGGAGGTTAGCCACAGTGCCATGGGCTTTACACTTCTTGATGACACTGCGCACGGTAGACACAGGAACATTCAGGTCTTTGGAGATGGACTTGTAGCCTTGAGATTGCTCATGCTTCCTCACAATTTTGCTTCTCAAGTCCTCAGACAGTTCTTTGGTCTTCTCTCTTTTCTCCATGCTCAATGTGGTACACACAAGGACACAGGACAGAGGTTGAGTCAACTTTAATCCATTTCAACTGGCTGCAAGTGTGATTTAGTTATTGCCACCACCTGTTATGTGCCACAGGGAAGTAACAGGTGCTGTTAATTACACAAATTAGAGAAGCATCACATGATTTTTCAAAGGGTGCCAATACTTTTGTCCACCCCCTTTTATGTTTGGTGTGGAATTATATCCAATTTGGCTTTTTGACAATTCTTTTTGTGGTTTTCCATTGAAGACAAATTAAATGAAGATATTATTACCAAAGCATTTGTGATTGCAATCATTTTCTGGAAGAAATTGAGTATTATCTGACAGAATTGCAGGGGTGCCAATACTTTTGGCCAGCACTGTAGAAGCTTCTAGAGCTGGAGCCTGAGCATGTATATATGGTAGTATACAGATAGAAGCTTCTAGAGCCGGAGCGTGTCTATACGGTAGTATACAGATAGAAGCTTCTAGAGCCGGAGCGTGTCTATACGGTAGTATACAGATAGAAGCCTCTAGAGCCGGAGCGTGTCTATACGGTAGTATACAGATAGAAGCTTCTAGAGCCGGAGAGTGTCTATACGGTAGTATACAGATAGAAATTTCTAGAGCCGTAGCTGGAGCGTGTATATATGGTAGTATACAGACAGAAGCTTCTAGAGCTGGAGCGTGTATATACGGTAGTATACAGATAGAAGCTTCTAGAGCCGGAGTGTGTCTATACAGTAGTATACAGATAGAAGCCTCTAGAGTCGGAGCGTGTGTCTATACGGTAGTATACAGATAGAGGCCTCTAGAGCCGGAGCGTGTCTATACGGTAGTATACAGATAGAAGCCTCTAGAGCCGGAGTGTGTGTGTCTATACGGCAGTATACAGATAGAGGCCTCTAGAGCCGGAGCGTGTCTATACAGTAGTATACAGATAGAGGCCTCTAGAGCCGGAGTGTGTGTCTATACGGCAGTATACAGATAGAAGCCTCTAGAGCCAGAGTGTGTGTCTATACGGCAGTATACAGATAGAGGCCTCTAGAGCCGGAGCGTGTATATACGGCAGTATACAGATAGAGGCCTCTAGAGCCGGACCGTGTCTATACGGTAGTATACAGATAGAAGCCTCTAGAGCCAGAGCCGGAGCGTGTGTCTATACGGCAGTATACAGATAGAAGCCTCTAGAGCCGGAGCGTGTGTCTATATGGTAGTATACAGATAGAAGCCTCTAGAGCCGGAGCGTGTCTATACGGCAGTATACAGATAGAAGCCTCTAGAGCCGGAGCGTGTGTCTATACGGCAGTATACAGATAGAAGCCTCTAGAGCTGGAGCGTGTGTCTATACGGTAGTATACAGATAGAGGCCTCTAGAGCCGGAGCGTGTATATATGGCAGTATACAGATAGAAGCCTCTAGAGCCGGAGCGTGTGTCTATACGGCAGTATACAGATAGAAGCCTCTAGAGCTGGAGCGTGTGTCTATACAGTAGTATACAGATAGAAGCCTCTAGAGCTGGAGCGTGTGTCTATACGGCAGTATACAGATAGAAGCCTCTAGAGCCGGAGCGTGTGTCTATACGGCAGTATACAGATAGAAGCCTCTAGAGCCGGAGTGTGTGTCTATACAGCAGTATACAGATAGAGGCCTCTAGAGCCGGAGCGTGTATATACGGCAGTATACAGATAGAAGCCTCTAGAGCCGGAGCGTGTGTCTATACGGCAGTATACAGATAGAAGCCTCTAGAGCCGGAGCGTGTCTATACGGTAGTATACAGATAGAAGCCTCTAGAGCCAGAGCCGGAGCGTGTGTCTATACGGTAGTATACAGATAGAAGCCTCTAGAGCCGGAGCGTGTGTCTATACGGTAGTATACAGATAGAAGCCTCTAGAGCCGGAGCATGTGTCTATACGGCAGTATACAGATAGAAGCCTCTAGAGCCGGAGTGTGTGTCTATACGGTAGTATACAGATAGAGGCCTCTAGAGCCGGAGCGTGTCTATACGGTAGTATACAGATAGAAGCCTCTAGAGCCGGAGCGTGTGTCTATACGGTAGTATACAGATAGAAGCCTCTAGAGCCGGAGCATGTGTCTATACGGCAGTATACAGATAGAAGCCTCTAGAGCCGGAGTGAGTGTCTATACAGTAGTATACAGATAGAGGCCTCTAGAGACGGAGCGTGTCTATACTGTAGTATACAGATAGAAGCCTCTAGAGCCGGAGCTGGAGTGTGTGTCTATACGGCAGTATACAGATAGAGGCCTCTAGAGCCGGAGCGTGTATATACGGCAGTATACAGATAGAAGCCTCTAGAGACGGAGCGTGTATATACGGCAGTATACAGATAGAAGCCTCTAGAGCTGGAGCATGTGTCTATACGGTAGTATACAGATAGAAGCCTCTAGAGCCGGAGCGTGTGTCTATACGGTAGTATACAGATAGAAGCCTCTAGAGCCGGAGCGTGTATATACGGCAGTATACAGATAGAAGCCTCTAGAACCGGAGCGTGTCTATACGGTAGTATACAGATAGAAGCCTCTAGAGCCGGAGCGTGTCTATACGGTAGTATACAGATAGAAGCCTCTAGAGCCGGAGCGTGTATATACGGCAGTATACAGATAGAAGCCTCTAGAGCCGGAGCGTGTCTATACGGCAGTATACAGATAGAAGCCTCTAGAGCCAGAGCGTGTATATATGGCAGTATACAGATAGAAGCCTCTAGAACCGGAGCGTGTCTATACGGTAGTATACAGATAGAAGCCTCTAGAGCCGGAGCGTGTCTATACGGTAGTATGCAGATAGAAGCCTCTAGAGCCGGAGCGTGTGTCTATACGGTAGTATACAGATAGAGGCCTCTAGAGCCGGAGCCGGAGCATGTATATACGGCAGTATACAGATAGAGACCTCTAGAGCCGGAGCGTGTGTCTATACGGTAGTATACAGATAGAGGCCTCTAGAGCCGGAGCGTGTATATATGGCAGTATACAGATAGAAGCCTCTAGAGCCGGAGCGTGTGTCTATACGGTAGTATACAGATAGAAGCCTCTAGAGCCGGAGCGTGTGTCTATACGGTAGTATACAGATAGAAGCCTCTAGAGCCGGAGCGTGTGTCTATACGGCAGTATACAGATAGAAGCCTCTAGAGCCGGAGCGTGTCTATACGGCAGTATACAGATAGAAGCCTCTAGAGCCGGAACGTGTCTATACGGTAGTATACAGATAGAGGCCTCTAGAGCCGGAGCCGGAGCATGTATATACGGCAGTATACAGATAGAAGCCTCTAGAGCCGAAGCTGCCCTACATTGTTGATCCAATGTCTCCCTATAGAGCCCAGAGACCATACATATAACCTTGGTGAAAATGCAACACTCGACTCCGAAAGACTCAAAATTAATTTGGGTGCACGATCACCGATCACTGGGGAACTGACCAACTCCCAAGTGGAAACCATGTAAAAAACATATGTCACAGCACTCCCATTTTTTTCTGCAATATGTGTTTATTCATAATTCGTTGTAAGGTGCAACATTAACGTTTCAGGAAGTTGTCCCTTCATCAGGCTAAAAGAGGAGGCAGGGAAAGGAACCAATATCCATAGTTACAGATCTAGTAGTGATATAGTAGTGAACAAAGCGGAGGCACATCACACATAGAAACTACCGACCCTACAATGTGTGAAGAGCCATAGCTGGAAATCCCGTATAGAGGATATATATATCATAAAATCCTCAAAAAGTTACCACTAAAAATGTCAAGAGTTTAAAAAGCTAAAGATTAGAATAGACACTCCGGCTCTAATGCGCATGCGCGGGCAGAAGTCAAAAGAAGAGGAGACGGCGGCACCGAAGAAAGTGATCTCCAGGACAGGAAGACAGGTAAGTATGATGGGGCCTGAATTAGTTACTTAGCTAGGGAAACGGGGAGGGGGAGGGAGTGAGAGGGGGAACTGAGTGAAGAGCAAGGCATCATGGTAGTTGTAGGATAAGAGGGCAGGAAGCAACCCACGTAAATAAATGCAGAAGATGCCAGGAGCTCCCAGAAATCATTGGAAATGGGCGGCACTGTGGCTCAGTGGTTAGCACTATCGGTGGCTCAGTGGTTAGCACTATCGGTGGCTCAGTGGTTAGCACTATCAGTGGCTCAGTAGTTAGCACTATCAGTGGCTCAGTAGTTAGCACTGTAGCCTTGCAGCACTGGAGTTCTGAGTTCAAATCCTGCTGAGGACATCTGCAAGGAATTTGTATGTTCTCCCTGTGTTTGTGTGGGTTTCCTCCAAAGACATACTGCTAGGGAATGTACATGCGGAGTATGATGGCGCTATATAAGTAAGCATAATAAATAAATAAAGGTATTTGGCTGCCTTATTAATAGCACTAACAGACTTTTTTTTTTTTAAAGAGGTTTTTTTGCTGGGAAAACTCCTTTAATTTTGCTCTGTCCACTCCCTTATACAAGATCCAGATGTCCAGAGGTCACTATACGTGAAGTTTACATGTTGTTTTACCACTTGTGGGTTCGAGGAGGCTCCATCATCCTCCAGGGTTATATCAGCGATGGGTTTGAGGAGGCTCCATCATCCTTCAGGGTTATATCAGCGATGGGTTTGAGGAGGCTCCATCATCCTTCAGGGTTATATCAGCGATGGGTTTGAGGAGGCTCCATCATCCTTCAGGGTTATATCAGCGATGGGTTTGAGGAGGCTCCATCATCCTCCAGGGTTATATCAGCGATGGGTTTGAGGAGGCTCCATCATCCTCCAGGATTATATCAGCGATGGGTTTGAGGAGGCTCCATCATCCTTCAGGGTTATATCAGCGATGGGTTTGAGGAGGCTCCATCATCCTTCAGGGTTATATCAGCGATGGGTTTGAGGAGGCTCCATCATCCTCCAGGGTTATATCAGCGATGGGTTTGAGGAGGCTCCATCATCCTCCAGGAGTATATCAGCGATGGGTTTGAGGAGGCTCCATCATCCTCCAGGAGTATATCAGCGATGGGTTTGAGGAGGCTCCATCATCCTCCAGGATTATATCAGCGATGGGTTTGAGGAGGCTCCATCATCCTTCAGGGTTATATCAGCGATGGGTTTGAGGAGGCTCCATCATCCTTCAGGGTTATATCAGCGATGGGTTTGAGGAGGCTCCATCATCCTCCAGGGTTATATCAGCGATGGGTTTGAGGAGGCTCCATCATCCTCCAGGAGTATATCAGCGATGGGTTTGAGGAGGCTCCATCATCCTCCAGGAGTATATCAGCGATGGGTTTGAGGAGGCTCCATCATCCTCCAGGATTATATCAGCGATGGATTTGAGGAGGCTCCATCATCCTCCAGGATTATATCAGCGATGGATTTGAGGAGGCTCCATCATCCTCCAGGATTATATCAGTGATGGGTTCGAGGAGGCTCCATCATCCTCCAGGGTTATATCAATGATTTGATGGATTCTCAAGCGTTTTGCACCTGATCTAGATTGTCAAACTCTACACACCCCAGTGCTGACACCTAGTGGCCAGCTACCTCGATGACACCTGTGCTCTATAGTGTTATCTGTTACCTGTCACTTTCTCAGCTGTTTAAGGCCAGTATTTTTATCATTAGTGCCCCCAACCCCAAATACTGACCCCACATATTACACCACATATAATACACTGGATGATGCCTTCAGTCGTGTTTCTAAATGTCTATACATTGTAAAGATAAAACACTAAGACACAAACCTGTCAGCTGAGACCCCAACCTCAAATGTTTTTTATTTCTACAGACCTCCCCTGGGCAGGTTTCTATTGGAAAGGGGCCCTGTGGCACATGACACCGGGCCACTTTCCGTTATTGATGTGGCCAGGCCTAAGTCCAGGATCCGGAGTCATCAGGCTCCGGCAATTGCCCAGTCTGCCCCCCCTCAATGCTGGCCCTGTCTACAGGCACGGGGCCCACTGGGGGATTCACCGGTGGGCCAGTCTGAGCCTGATGGGGTCTCACGTTCCAAGCTGTAGTGGATGGGGAGATCTGGAACCTGAAAGTCACAACATTGTTACCTTCTACTCGCCATTGTAGCTTCATGTCACATTTATAGAGTAGCAGTTTTATATTTATAGAGGGGTCATATTATATTAATAAATAAGTAATATTGTATCTATATCATATTATACAGTGTTTGTAGAGGAGTGACATTACATATATTACAGGATAGAAATACTCAGAGGCAAGGACCGGGCAGAAAGCGACTGCGGGAAAATGAGTGTCAGGAAATATCTGCCTGTAGCTGTATAATATAGGTAGCTGTATAATAGAATTAGTGAGCCTGAGGCTCAACATTCAGACAGTAAAGAGGACTCTAAAGGCAGATCTGACACTGTGGACAAAAGAAAACTATTGCAAAAAAAATACTTAGCTAAAAGAGATTTCATACTGAAAGGATAAAGTGAACGTGTAACACAGTGAATAGTGGACACAAAGTACCGCGCCGCAGACACTCTCACCTCTACTTTGATTTGTCTGACTCTCTGTCTAAATTTGATTAAACTTAAATCTGTGCCCCAGACTAGTCCTTATATAATTCTATAAACTGTGCCCCAGACTAGTCCTCTCCTATATACAGTGCCTTGCGAAAGTATTCGCCCCCCTTGAACTTTTCAACCTTTTGCCACATTTCAGGCTTCAAACATAAAGATATAAAATTTTAATTTTTTGGTGAAGAATCAACAACAAGTGGGACACAATCGTGAAGTGGAACGAAATTTATTGGATATTTTAAACTTTTGTAAAAAATAAAAAACTGAAAAGTGGGGCGTGCAATATTATTCGGCCCCTTTACTTTCAGTGCAGCAAACTCAGTGCAGAAGTTCAGTGAGGATCTCTGAATGATCCAATGTTGTCCTAAATGACTGATGATGATAAATATAATCCACCTGTGTGTACAAGTCTCCGTATAAATGCACCTGCTCTGTGATAGGCTCAGGGTTCTGTTTAAAGCGCAGAGAGCATCATGAAGACCAAGGAACACACCAGGCAGGTCCGGGATACTGTTGTGGAGAAGTTTAAAGCCGGATTTGGATACAAAAAGATTTCCCAAACTTTAAACATCCCAAGGAGCACTGTGCAAGCGATCATAATGAAATGGAAGGAGTATCAGACCACTGCAAATCTACCAAGACCCGGCCGTCCCTCTAAACTTTCATCTCAAACAAGGAGAAGACTGATCAGAGATGTAGCCAAGAGGCCCATGATCACTCTGGATGAACTGCAGAGATCTACAGCTGAGGTGGGAGAGTCTGTCCATAGGACAACAATCAGTCGTACACTGCACAAATCTGGCCTTTATGGAAGAGTGGCAAGAAGAAAGCCATTTCTCACAGATATCCATAAAAAGTCACCTGGGAGACACCAAACGTGGAAGAAGGTGCTCTGCTCAGAGGAAACCAAAATCCAACTTTTTGGCCACAATGCAAAACGATATGTTTGGCGTAAAAGCAACCCAGCTCATCCCCCTGAACACACCATCCCCACTGTCACACATGGTGGGGGCAGCATCATGGTTTGGGCCTGCTTTTCTTCAGCAGGGACAGGGAAGATGGTTAAAATTGATGGGAAGATGGATGGAGCCAAATACAGGACCATTCTGGAAGAAAACCTGTTGGAGTCTGCAAAAGACCTGAGACTGGGACGGAGATTTATCTTCCAACAAGACAATGATCCCAAACATAAAGCCAAATCTACAATGGAATGGTTCCCAAATAAACGTATCCAGGTGTTAGAATGGCCAAGTCAAAGTCCAGACCTGAATCCAATCGAGAATCTGTGGAAAGAACTGAAAACTGCTGTTCACAAACGCTCTCCATCCAACCTCACTGAGCTCCAGCTGTTTTCCAAGGAAGAATGGGCAAGAACTGATAGAGACATACCCCAAGCGACTTGTAGCTGTAATCGCAGCAAAAGGGGGCGCTACAAAGTATTAACTTAAGGGGTCAAATAATATTGCACGCCCCACTTTTCAGTTTTTTCTTTTTTACAAAAGTTTAAAATAACCAATAAATTTCGTTCCACTTCACGATTGTGTCCCACTTGTTGTTGATTCTTCACCAAAAAATTAAAATTTTATATCTTTATGTTTGAAGCCTGAAATGTGGCAAAAGGTTGAAAAGTTCAAGGGGGCCGAATACTTTCACAAGGCACTGTATCTGTAGTACTATTTTACAATGTTATTGGAGTGTTTTTGCTTTGGATCCTTGAGTATTACGCGTCTATATAACAGGGCTCTATGTCTTCCTCTGATACGACATTGGGTGTGAGTAAATATTGTTACAAATGTTTGGCTGTGCAGCAGGGAGCGTAGTGACATGGGGGAGTCAGTGGCAGACATACAGGCTCTCAGCCCCAACACCACAAGGTCGGCTGTTTTATGGGTAGCCATTTTACCAGTCAATTTTATCAGTATATTTTTGGCATGTGGGTGGAAACCTACACAAACAAACAGGGGGAGAATGTACAAACTCCTTGCAGATGTTGGTCAGATTCGAATCCAGGACTCCAGCACTGAAACACTGCCGCATCAGCACCATGACCGCTCTGCAACCACTCATGATTGGATGAGAGCCATGCTGAAACGTTGGAAAATTTGGGGTTACAACCATTTTGTTCCAGAACAGTCTGCTCCCCTCTAGCGATATGATGATGTCTTTTATATCATTGCACTAATAAAAGTTATGTTTAGTTTTACAAGTCCGTTCCGGCTTTGCCTCCTCCGTGCTCACTGACCGTACCTTGTGTATTTCAGCCTGGTGGTGTAATGAATTCTACGGCATCATCTCACTCGCTGCAGCAGGAACCATTCTCCTCGCCTCCGTTATTCTGTGTATTGTCAGCTGCTGCCTGTGCAAGAGGGTGAAACGTGCAAAAAACCGAGGAGAGTGGTGTATTAATACAGGTAAGAGGTGTGATAGTATAGGGGAAGTATGGAATAACTTAGAGGAGGAGTGTAATAACATAGAGGAGTGGTGTAATAACATAGAGGAGGAGTGTAATAACATAGAGGAGTGATGGAATAACATAGAGGAGTGGTGTAATAACATAGAGGAGTGATGTATTAATACAGGTAAGAGGTGTGATAGTATAGGGGAAGTATGGAATAACTTAGAGGAGGAATGTAATAACATAGAGGAGTGGTGTAATAACATAGAGGAGTGGTGTAATAACAGAGGAGTGATGTAATAACATAGAGGAGGAGTGTAATAACATAGAGGAGTGGTGTAATAACAGAGGAGTGATGTAATAACATAGAGGAGGAGTGTAATAACATAGAGGAGTGGTGTA
>CAMRHE010002196.1:0-10381 GCA_947044405.1 Leptodactylus fallax | reverse complement strand
GAGTGGCCGGACTCGAGGCTCAGTGTGGCTCCTCCTATCAGTTTATTGCAGTTCCTGATCTATAGACTACCATACAATACACATCTATAAGGGATGGAGGGGCCATTATATGTTATAAAAATCATCTATCATTATATGTTATAAAAATGTTATTAAGCTTAATATGTTAATAATATATGAATATCTATAAGTCTACATGTTATATAAGTGTTACAAATCACTATTATATGTGTAGATTAAAGGAGTCTCATTCACAAAACCACCTTTAAGCTAATGGCACGTTGGAATGGCCGTTCTTCTCCTACGTTTCCTTGTTTTCTTCTCTCTTGCCGATTCCAAGATAATTCATTTCTTCATGTATGTAAATGAGCACCGGGGCGCACCTTCTCTTCTGCGAGCTCCCCCATCGCGTCATCGCTCTCACCGACCTCTCGCGCCGTTGCGGTGATTCCCCTCTTCGTCTTCTTTCTTCTCAGTTCTCGCTGGCAGCGACTTCTCGGACTGCGCATGCACAATCGGCTCTGCCATGCTCTTGTGACAGATCACCTGAAAATGGCGGCCCAATTGTGCATGTGCAGTCGCAAGAATTCACTGCCAGCGAGACTGAGAAGAAAGAAGACCAAGAGGGGAATCACTGCAAGGCCGAAAGGTCGGTGAGAAGCGATGACGCGATGGGAGCTCCCAGAAGAGCAGGTACGCCCCGGTGCTCATTTACATACATGAAGAAATGAATTATCTTGTAATCGGCTGGGAGAAGAAAACAAGGAAACGTAGGAGAAGAACGGCCATTCCAACGTGCCATTAGCTTAAAGGTGTTTTGTGAATGAGACTCCCTTTAAAGGATGTGCTGTGTGGTCTCTAGCAGGTGCAACAAACCACAAATTACATCCTGTGCTAAGACTACTAATTCATGACACACATTTGTACTGAGAAGTTCATATATGGTATATATGTTTTCTTCATGCATGCATGTATGTACACAGTGACTGTACCAGCAGAATAGTGAGCGCAGCTCTGGAGTATAATACAGGATGTAACTCAGGATCAGTACAGGATAAGTAATGTAATGTATGTACACAGTGACTGTACCAGCAGAATAGTGAGCGCAGCTCTGGAGTATAATACAGGATGTAACTCAGGATCAGTACAGGATAAGTAATGTAATGTATGTACACAGTGACTGTACCAGCAGAATAGTGAGCGCAGCTCTGGAGTATAATACAGGATGTAACTCAGGATCAGTACAGGATAAGTAATGTAATGTATGTACACAGTGACTGTACCAGCAGAATAGTGAGCGCAGCTCTGGAGTATAATACAGGATAAGTAATGTAATGTATGTACACAGTGACTGTACCAGCAGAATAGTGAGCGCAGCTCTGGAGTATAATACAGGATATAACTCAGGATCAGTACAGGATAAGTAATGTAATGTATGTACACAGTGACTGTACCAGCAGAATAGTGAGTGCAGCTCTGGAGTATAATACAGGATGTAACTTAGGATCAGTACAGGATAAGTAATGTAATGTATGTACACAGTGAATGACCAGCAGAATAGTGAGCGCAGCTCTGGAGTATAATACAGGATGTAACTCAGGATCAGTACAGGATAAGTAATGTAATGTATGTACACAGTGACTGTACCAGCAGAATAGTGAGCGCAGCTCTGGAGTATAATACAGGATAAGTAATGTAATGTATGTACACAGTGACTGTACCAGCAGAATAGTGAGCGCAGCTCTGGAGTATAATACAGGATATAACTCAGGATCAGTACAGGATAAGTAATGTAATGTATGTACACAGTGACTGCACCAGCAGAATAGTGAGTGCAGCTCTGGAGTATAATACAGGATGTAACTCAGGATCAGTACAGGATAAGTAATGTAATGTATGTACACAGTGACTGTACCAGCAGAATCGTGAGCGCAGCTCTGGAGTATAATACAGGATGTAACTCAGGATCAGTACAGGATAAGTAATGTAATATATGTACACAGTGACTGTACCAGCAGAATAGTGAGCACAGCTCTGGAGTATAATACAGGATAAATAATGTAATGTATGTACACAGTGACTGCACCAGCAGAATAGTGAGCGCAGCTCTGGAGTATAATACAGGATATAACTCAGGATCAGTACAGGATAAGTAATGTAATGTATGTACACAGTGACTGTACCAGCAGAATAGTGAGTGCAGCTCTGGAGTATAATACAGGATGTAACTCAGGATCAGTACAGGATAAGTAATGTAATGTATGTACACAGTGACTGTACCAGCAGAATAGTGAGCGCAGCTCTGGAGTATAATACAGGATGTAACTCAGGATCAGTACAGGATAAGTAATGTAATGTATGTACACAGTAACTGCACCAGCAGAATAGTGAGTGCAGCTCTGGAGTATAATACAGGATAAGTAATGTAATGTATGTACACAGTGACTGCACCAGCAGAATAGTGAGCGCAGCTCTGGAGTATAATACAGGATGTAACTCAGGATCAGTACAGGATAAGTAATGTAATGTATGTACACAGTAACTGCACCAGCAGAATAGTGAGTGCAGCTCTGGAGTATAATACAGGATAAGTAATGTAATGTATGTACACAGTGACTGCACCAGCAGAATAGTGAGCGCAGCTCTGGAGTATAATACAGCATGTAACTCAGGATCAGTACAGGATAAGTAATGTAATGTATGTACACAGTGACAGCACCAGCAGAATAGTGAGTGCAGCTCTGGAGTATAATACAGGCTGTAACTCAGGATCAGTACAGGATAAGTAATGTAATGTATGTACACAGTGACTGCACCAGCAGAATAGTGAGCGCAGCTCTGGAGTATAATACAGGGTAAGTAATGTAATGTATGTACACAGTGACTGTACCAGCAGAATAGTGAGTGCAGCTCTGGAGTATAATACAGGATAAGTAATGTAATGTATGTACACAGTGACTGTACCAGCAGAATAGTGAGCGCATCTCTGGAGTATAATACAGGATAAGTAATGTAATGTATGTACACAGTGACTGTACCAGCAGAATAGTGAGCGCAGCTCTGGAGTATAATACAGGATGTAACTCAGGATCAGTACAGGATAAGTAATGTAATGTATGTACACAATGACTGTACCAGCAGAATAGTGAGCGCAGCTCTGGAGTATAATACAGGATGTAACTCAGGATCAGTACAGGATAAGTAATGTAATGTATGTACACAGTGACTGTACCAGCAGAATAGTGAGTGCAGCTCTGGAGTATAATACAGGATAAGTAATGTAATGTATGTACACAGTGACTGCACCAGCAGAATAGTGAGCGCAGCTCTGGAGTATAATACAGGATGTAACTCAGGATCAGTACAGGATAAGTAATGTAATGTATGTACACAGTAACTGCACCAGCAGAATAGTGAGTGCAGCTCTGGAGTATAATACAGGATAAGTAATGTAATGTATGTACACAGTGACTGCACCAGCAGAATAGTGAGCGCAGCTCTGGAGTATAATACAGGATGTAACTCAGGATCAGTACAGGATAAGTAATGTAATGTATGTACACAGTGACTGCACCAGCAGAATAGTGAGCGCAGCTCTGGAGTATAATACAGGATAAGTAATGTAATGTATGTACACAGTGACTGTACCAGCAGAATAGTGAGCGCAGCTCTGGAGTATAATACAGGATAAGTAATGTAATGTATGTACACAGTGACTGTACCAGCAGAATAGTGAGCGCAGCTCTGGAGTATAATACAGGATAAGTAATGTAATGTATGTACACAGTGACTGTACCAGAATAGTGAGCGCAGCTCTGGAGTATAATACAGGATGTAACTCAGGATAAGTACAGGATAAGTAATGTAATGTATGTACACAGTGACTGTACCAGCAGAATAGTGAGTGCAGCTCTGGAGTATAATACAGGATAAGTAATGTATGTACACAGTGACTGTACCAGCAGAATAGTGAGCGCAGCTCTGGAGTATAATACAGGAAAAGTAATGTAATGTATGTACACAGTGACTGTACCAGCAGAATAGTGAGCACAGCTCTGGAGTATAATACAGGATAAGTAATGTAATGTATGTACACAGTGACTGCACTAGCAGAATAGTGAGCGCAGCTCTGGAATATAATACAGGATGTAACTCAGGATCAGTACAGGATAAGTAATGTAATGTATGTACACAGTGACTGCACCAGCAGAATAGTGAGCGAGCTCTGGAGTATAATACAGGATGTAACTCAGGATCAGTACAGGATAAGTAATGTAATGTATGTACACAGTGACTGCACCAGCAGAATAGTGAGCGCAGCTGTGGAGTATAATACAGGATGTAACTCAGGAACAGTACAGGATAAGTAATGTAATATATGTACACAGTGACTGCACCAGCAGAATAGTGAGTGCAGCTCTGGAGTATAATACAGGATAAGTAATGTAATGTATGTACACAGTGACTGTACCAGAATAGTGAGCGCAGCTCTGGAGTATAATACAGGATGTAACTCAGGATAAGTACAGGATAAGTAATGTAATGTATGTACACAGTGACTGTACCAGCAGAATAGTGAGTGCAGCTCTGGAGTATAATACAGGATAAGTAATGTATGTACACAGTGACTGTACCAGCAGAATAGTGAGCGCAGCTCTGGAGTATAATACAGGAAAAGTAATGTAATGTATGTACACAGTGACTGTACCAGCAGAATAGTGAGCGCAGCTCTGGAGTATAATACAGGATAAGTAATGTAATGTATGTATACAGTGACTGCACCAGCAGAATAGTGAGCGCAGCTCTGGAGTATAATACAGGATGTAACTCAGGATCAGTACAGGATAAGTAATGTAATGTATGTACACAGTGACTGTACCAGTAGAATAGTGAGTGCAGCTCTGGAGTATAATACAAGATGTAACTCAGGATCAGTACAGGATAAGTAATGTAATGTATGTACACAGTGACTGCACCAGCAGAACAGTGAGCGCAGCTCTGGAGTATAATACAGGATGTAACTCAGGATCAGTACAGGATAAGTAATGTAATGTATGTACACAGTGACTGTACCAGCAGAATAGTGAGTGCAGCTCTGGAGTATAATACAGGATAAGTAATGTAATGTATGTACACAGTGACTGCACCAGCAGAATAGTGAGTGCAGCTCTGGAGTATAATACAGGATGTAACTCAGGATCAGCACAGGATAAGTAATGTAATGTATGTACACAGTGACTGTACCAGCAGAATAGTGAGCGCAGCTCTGGAGTATAATACAGGATGTAACTCAGGATCAGTACAGGATAAGTAATGTAATGTATGTACACAGTGACTGTACCAGCAGAATAGTGAGGCAGCTCTGGAGTATAATACAGGATAAGTAATGTATGTACACAGTGACTGTACCAGCAGAATAGTGAGCGCTGCTCTGGAGTATAATATACAATGTAATTTAGATGATCGGTATCTATAAGATTGTGTCCTGGTAAACAGAAATAAAACCATCTTCAATGGTTGCAGCAAAACATGTAAATCAGAACTTCACAATTTCTATGTGTTGTGTGCAAAATAATATTGGGGAGTGGTAAATGTGATCACTGCTGGGGTAGGAGGGAAGAAGTAACCGGATTATGTTTTTGCTGGCCGTGTACCCCCCACCCCAGTGAACGTCTTGTAATCTCCACATTCCATGGATTGTGGTGCAGCCTCTTAGGAGACCGCTCTCCTTCCTCCACCATTGTGGCCCCTTATTTGTGCAGTTTCTCCTCCGCCTGTGTCCCTGTGGAGTTTACCATCTATTTCTTACACACAGAGGTCACTATTACAGCAACATCCATCAACATGCTGAGTGCAGGAGAGGGGGCACGAAATGTCTGGAGGAAACTGAAGAGAACAAGTAGAGACCACCCCAGGACCAGGCAGACCTCCAAGGTTACAACCTGAATCGTGATACACAGTAAGGAGCCTGCAATAAGACAAGCCAAGTGCAGGTAGTCAAGGTAAAGAAGTCTCCACCATGGGAAGTGTTCATCTGTACTGAGATAGAGCACAGCGGGGGCTCAGCTTTACCCCCAGGGCTCATACATACCTGTTGTCCAGCCATGTCTACCAGAGAAGATGCTTCCTAGAAAGTCAGCAGAATGTCTCCGTCTTGGTCCAGCTCTAGGAAACCACTCAACAACATCTGGGGAGGAAACCAAACAAAGATGCATTAGATGTGAAATAACCAGCCCCTGGGCCGTGTCTACTCCCAGCTCCAGCCCCTTGACGCCCCTTACTCAGTACTTGGCATCTGGTTTCCATCTCTCTGTTCACCCCCCTCCCCGTACCTTTCTCTTCTTGTTTGAAGATGTTAGAGGAGACTTCACTGCTTGTTTTGAGGAGGAGGAGGAGGAGGATGTGGGTCCAGACCTGTTGGTGAATGTAAACAACCTTCTGTACAACTTGTGGTTTTCTTACATTCCTCTAATAATGGGGTCTAGATAAAAAAAAATTATCATACCTGAGGAAGAGCAGATGATATTGTTAGAGCAAACTCAGGGGCGCCGAGGGTGGATGTAACCCCCTACCCCTGGTGCTCCATTGTCCCGCTCTGGTCCCGGGACTCGCCACGCCAGAAGCGGAGAGGCTCCCACATGACCATTCAGTGGCCTCAGTGGCTGCTAGAGCGGGGCCATTGCGTACACATATCCGTGGTTCCTCAGCGGTCAGGTGACCCTCTCCGCTTCTCTTGCAGTGAGTCCCAGAACAGAGGGAGAGGGACCAGGACTGGTCAATGGAGCGGCGGGGATTGGGGGAGTTTGGCTTTTATGTTTGGTTTACACCCAACCTG
This sequence comes from Leptodactylus fallax, assembly GCA_947044405.1. NCBI lineage: Eukaryota > Metazoa > Chordata > Amphibia > Anura > Leptodactylidae > Leptodactylus > Leptodactylus fallax. The sequence continues at coordinate 3,546 of CAMRHE010002196.1, read as the reverse complement.
ATCAGTCCTGAATCTGCTCAAAATCCTGGACCACTCTTTTATCTACCCATACTACTACCCGTAGTCTTTGGAGAGACCTGTCAGTTTGTGCTTAATATGTATGCAGCGCCTCTACAGGTAAAATGAAGCATTACCCAGTGTGCATTGAAATCAATAGGCTATGTGAGCAATGGATCACACCGAGTGCTCCTGAGCAAAAATCACTTGCAACTTGATGAATATCCAAAACAAGAACCCCCCTCCCCCATTTACTCAGACTTCTAATACAGGATTTGGTCATGGGCTTTCCAAACATTGAAATAATTTCTGTCCTTTTCTTCAAGTGGTTGATATTTGTTAAAGGGACACTCGGGTGATTTGTTTTTATATTGTCTGATAGGCTGATCCCTAAATAGTAATAGTTGTCTACTCAGTGTCTTTCCTTATCCTGCTTTCACTTTCCTAATTAAGTCACAGTGTGACCTCTATTACTAGCATGGGTTGCTGTGTAAACAGGAGATCTCTCCCTCCGCTGCCTCAGATACTATTGAGAGCTAACCTCAGATTCATCAGAGTCCTGCCCCCTGTTGCACCCTACCCCTCTTCTGTCAGAATGCCCTCCCTGCAACTCCTGTAGCCCCCTCTCCCTGTCATGCTTATTCATAGTTCATATTCAGAATCTGTTACAGTCACCAGTGGGGTGCTACTGGGATCAGCATTGGAGGGGTCCTCAGTGGGATGCTACAGGAGTCAGCATTGGAGGGGTCACAGTCACCAGTGGGGTGCTACAGGGGTCAGCATTGGAGGGGGTCATCAGTGGGGTGCTACAGGGGTCAGCATTGGAGGGGTCACAGTCACCAGTGGGGTGACACAGGGGTCAGCATTGGAGGGGTCACAGTTACCAATGTGGTGCCACAGAAGTCAGTATTGGAGGGGTCACAGTCACCAGTGGGGTGCCACAGAGGTCAGTATTGGAGGGGTCACAGTTACCAATGGGATTCCACAGGGGTCAGTAGTGGAGAAAGATATTATAGTTACCAGTGGGGTGCCACAGGTGTCATTATTGAAGGAGTTCGCAGTCACCAATGGAGTGCCACAGGATCAATATGGAGGGTCACAGTTACCAGTAGGGAGCTTCAGTGGGAGGGGGGGTCACTATTACAATCCGTGTACCACAGGGATCAATATTGGAGGAGTAACTGTTATCATCAGGGTACCAAAGGGGTTAGTTTTGGAGGGATCATAGTTACCATCAGGGTGCTACAGTGGTCGATATACTTTATAATTGGGTGATCATCCAACAGTCCTTTCATACATCCAATTCCCAAAGCTCTTCTATATAAGAAGGAAGGAAGGAGGAAGCCCTGTATTGTGGTCAGGTTATCTTCTCATATATGTAGTGTCCCTCCTGATAACCAGCCATGATGTCCTTATTGTGGTCGGGTTATCTTCTCATACATGTAGTGTCCCCTCCTGATAACCAGCCATGATGTCCTTATTGTGGTCAGGTTATCTTCTCATACATGTAGTGTCCTCCTGATAACCAGCCATGATGTCCTTATTGTGGTCGGGTTATCTTCTCATACATGTAGTGTCCCTCCTGATAACCAGCCATGATGTCCTTATTGTGGTCGGGTTATCTTCTCATACATGTAGTGTCCCCTCCCGATAACCAGCCATGATGTCCTTATTGTGGTCAGGTTATCTTCTGACACATGTAGTGTCCTCCTGATAACCAGCCATGATGTCCTTATTGTGGTCGGGTTATCTTCTCATACATGTAGTGTCCTCCTGATAACCAGCCATGATGTCCCTATTGTGGTCAGGTTATCTTCTCATACATGTAGTGTCCTCCTGATAACCAGCCATGATGTCCTTATTGTGGTCAGGTTATCTTCTCATACATGTAGTGCCCCTCCTGATAACCAGCCATGATGTCCTTATTGTGGTCAGGTTATCTTCTCATACATGTAGTGTCCCTCCTGATAACCAGCCATGATGTCCTTATTGTGGTCAGGTTATCTTCTCATACATGTAGTGTCCTCCTGATAACCAGCCATGATGTCCTTATTGTGGTCAGGTTATCTTCTCATACATGTAGTGTCCCTGCCTGATAACCAGCCATGATGTCCTTATTGTGGTCAGGTTATCTTCTCATATATGTAGTGTCCCTCCTGATAACCAGCCATGATGTCCTTATTGTGGTCAGGTTATCTTCTCATACATGTAGTGTCTCTCTGATAACCAGCCATGATGTCCTTATTGTGGTCGGGTTATTTTCTCATACATGTAGTGTCCCCTCCTCATAACCAGCCATGATGTCCTTATTGTGGTCAGGTTATCTTCTCATACATGTAGTGTCCTCCTGATAACCAGCCATGATGTCCTTATTGTGGTCAGGTTATCTTCTCATACATGTAGTGTCCCCTCCTGATAACCAGCCATGATGTCCTTATTGTGGTCAGGTTATCTTCTCATACATGTAGTGTCCTCCTGATAACCAGCCATGATGTCCTTATTGTGGTCGGGTTATCTTCTCATACATGTAGTGTCCTCCTGATAACCAGCCATGATGTCCTTATTGTGGTCAGGTTATCTTCTCATACATGTAGTGTCCTCCTGATAACCAGCCATGATGTCCTTATTGTGGTCGGGTTATCTTCTCATATATGTAGTGTCCTCCTGATAACCAGCCATGATGTCCTTATTGTGGTCAGGTTATCTTCTCATACATGTAGGGCCCCTCCTGATAACCAGCCATGATGTCCTTATTGTGGTCAGGTTATCTTCTCATATGTAGTGCCCTCCTGATAACCAGCCATGATGTCCTTATTGTGGTCAGGTTATCTTCTCATACATGTAGTGTCCCTCCTGATAACCAGCCATGATGTCCTTATTGTGGTCAGGTTATCTTCTCATACATGTAGTGTCCTCCTGATAACCAGCCATGATGTCCTTATTGTGGTCAGGTTATCTTCTCATACATGTAGTGTCCCTGCCTGATAACCAGCCATGATGTCCTTATTGTGGTCAGGTTATCTTCTCATATATGTAGTGTCCCTCCTGATAACCAGCCATGATGTCCTTATTGTGGTCAGGTTATCTTCTCATACATGTAGTGCCCTCCTGATAACCAGCCATGATGTCCTTATTGTGCTCGGGTTATCTTCTCATACATGTAGTGTCCTCCTGATAACCAGCCATGATGTCCTTATTATGGTCAGGTTATCTTCTCATACATGAGTGCCCCCTCCTGATAACCAGCCATGATGTCCTTATTGTGGTCGGGTTATCTTCTCATACATGTAGTGGCCTCCTGATAACCAGCCATGATGTCCTTATTGTGGTCGGGTTATCTTCTCATATATGTAGTGTCCTCCTGATAACCAGCCATGATGTCCTTATTGTGGTCGAGTTATCTTCTCATACATGTAGTGTCCTCCTGATAACCAGCCTTTATGTCCTTATTGTGGTCAGGTTATCTTCTCATATATGAGTGTCCCTCCTGATAACCAGCCATGATGTCCTTATTGTGGTCGGGTTATCTTCTCATACATGTAGTGCCCT
>CAMRHE010002195.1:0-10386 GCA_947044405.1 Leptodactylus fallax | reverse complement strand
TCAAGACTGAAGAAACCGCGAGTTTCCATTGGTCCATAAGCGTAATGTGATCATGTGTATCTATTTTTGATAGTGATGTCTCTGAGCTGTTAGGAATGCCCCCCCCCAGTACAGGGTTATGGACGAGTACAGTCAGGGGGGCGTTCCTGACAGCCCAGCTAGACTGTCAGGAATGCCCTTCTGATAATGGGGCAGAAAACTAATTGCACCGATATCTTCAGCCCCGGGGCACTTATCGGGAAAACCGACAGCGCGTTCTCAGCTTTCTAGCGGTATATAAAACCGCATGTGTCTGAGGACATGAAAGGTTCTCTTTAAAGAGGTTGTCCAGCATAATTTTTTTTTTTCATTATTATTATTATTATTATTAGTCTAGGGGAGGTGAAAAAAACACCCCCCACACAAAAAAAAACCTACTCACCTGTCCCCTGTGTTCCGGTGTCTTCCTAGCACGGTCCGGTACTGCAGCTCCGCTGTTTTCTTTTGCCGGAAGTCCTCACTGGCACAGGTAATCATGTTCAGTGGGAAGAAAACAACAGAGGTGCAGGACCGAACCGCGCTGGAAGACAATGGGCACAGAAGAGTAGGTTTTTTGTTTTGTTTTTTTCACCTCCCCAACCTAATTAAAAAAAAAAATGTTATCCTGGATAACCCCTTCAATGTACCCCAGGATATTAGCCCCATCACTTCCATCCCCAACATAATGGCCCCATCAATGGTCCCCATACAGTGATGTGGCCACTATATGGGGGAGAGAATAGTGAAGGGGCCACTGTATGGGGGAGAATAGTGCAGGGGCTACTATGTGGCGGGGGACAGTGCAGGGGCTATTATATGGGGTGTGACAATTTGGGGAATTAAACTCAAAATGGCGGCTTTTCCTGGTCCGGACAGCGGTGGTTCATGGTACTGGGCGCCGGAAAGATAGCTTTCAGACAGTCCAAGTGTAAATAAAAGTGGCTTTATTCAGCTTAACTGCAACACAGCAAAACAACAAAAAACCTAGACCACAGTTAGGGTCCTAACTCACTCCTTGAGCCCCTAACTGTCCTGACTATTGCTCAGCTCCAGCAACAGTCCTCTGTGGACGCCAGCCCTTCTGGGACAGAGCCTCTCTCTCTGTCCTAGCTGGTCCACCACCATTTCCTGCTTCCTGCAGGATGCTCCAGCCCTTCTGGAGTTACATGCCACCACCCAAAGGCGTGGCTGAGAGCCTTTTCTGGCCTGGCCTGGGTCGCTCAACAGTGCCCTCTGGCTCACATACTTACATACCCTCCCCCCTCAGCTCACTACCCATGGAGTGAGCTACAGTGGGACGAGACATCCTATGACGAAGTCCCTCTTCAACCCTGCATGCCTGTCCAGTGTCTTTCCAGACGTCCCAATCTGGCGGTCTCTTCTTCCAGATTCCGGTTACTCGACACTTCCGGTTTCTCATCACTTTAACTGCTACGCCAAGATCCTGGCCATTCTGTGCAAAGGCAAGTTTTTCTTCATCACCTTCACAATTCGCCATACAGGGGATCACATCATTTTCATCACATCTCTCGCCATAGTCTTCAGCCATCCCATTGCAGGACTTTGATTCCTTTAGTGAATAGCCGTAAGAATCTTCATCTTCACCTATCATGAATTCACAGGAGTTCAGAGACCAACTAACACGTACTTCATGCACATCAATGTCTTTAGAGTATAACTGTATCACGGGAACTTTTTCCGTAACCTTCATCTCAAAGCAAACTTTGCCATCACCATCAAGGCTTAGAAGTTTAGGAGACATAGGCTGCTTGCTCTCCTCTTTGTTTGAGATACACAGTCTCTGTACTGCAATATCTTCTCCTTCTGCACGAGGGCCATACCGTACACCCTCACAAAATAGCTCACGCTGAACTACATTTTCTGGCATGTCTTTAACAACTGTCACATCATTGGTGACATGTAACCATCTCTTACTTCCTGACTCCCCCTTCACAGACAACATGGAGTCATTATTCACCGTTTGTCCACCAGACATTTGGCTAGAGACACACCTTTATCCACAATGGCTTCAGACACTTTAGCTGTTGGGACAACATATGCGTGGTCAGTCTTCTTACGGACTCTTGTTCCACGCTTTTGGTGACCCTTCACCTTATTTACCATCTCACAGCCCTCTAGGCTTTGGACCTCATTGGTTTGAAGCTGGACCCACTCTGTCACAGGCAGTGTGTGACCAATCACCGTTTCTTCTTCTGTTAGACCTTCTTTGGCCTCCTCACATTTTGCAGGAAGTCCACCTTTAGCAGCATCTTCCTGGGGAACTATACCCTCTACTTGACGTTTTACCGAGTCACATGGTTTCATCATAATCTGATCATTGGTATCAACATCAGTGGACAGGTCACTCATGTCTGTCTGACTTAATGATTCTCCTTTCTCTGCCTCTATGCTGGCAGCTTTTTCCAATTCTAACGCCTTCTGTAGCGCACAAGTCTCTGATTCCAGCTCCAGAACATTCTTCACTGCGACATTTTTCTGTGCCGCTTCCATCTCAGTCTTTACTAGTGCACCTTGCAGCTCTGATTCTTTAGAGGTTAACAGGCTCTGCAGCGAATCCTTCTTAGCTTCTAGTGCTGACAACTATTGAAGATAGGGCAGATTCCGACTGTTCAGTATTGGATAAAGACTGCTGCAATCGATCCAATTCTTCTCTTTTAGATTCCACTTCAGTTTTTAACTGTTCAATCTGAACAGTGCGCTCTTCCAACTTTATTTCTGACTCGCGCTTCACTTGATTTATCTGAAACTCCAGCTGTTCCTTGATGCGTGCAACTTCCTCCTGCTTGTTCACTTGCACCTTTAGTTTAGCAACAATCATTTTTAGATCTACAATCTCAGCAGACAAATTAGACAGGTTTCCCTCAAACTGAATCTTCATGTCTTCTATCTGGAGGTCCAATTCTCTCTTGGCCTTTTCCAGCTTGTCATAAGCATTAGCTTTGTTCTCACAATATCTGCACAGATTCCAGATTTTTCTCAACTTCATCCTTGGAGCTAACCAAATTCTCCATTTCAGTGCACAGTTGCTTGTTGAGCCTCTCTAACTCGGCCTTCAATTCAAGGGCCTCTGCTTCAGCACGGTCACGTTCTTCTGCATATCTAGCAGAAAGAGTCTTCTCTTCACCAAGCAGCTGATCAAACTTTTTCTGCTTCCTTTCCAAATTTGACACCATCCGACGTTGATGATCAAGGTCTACACCTACATCTTCTAGTTCCTGCTGCAGTCTAATTTTCGTCTTCTCAAGTTTGTCATAAGCAGCAACCTTCTCCTCAAACCGTTGATTTGTAACTTGTAGCTCCTTTTGCAACCTTTCCTTTAGTTCTTCAACAGAGTCCAAGGACCCAATACTATCCTCCATTTTTCTCTTCATATCAGTCGCCCTAGCCTGTAGTGTTGAAATCTGCTTTGTCAAATCTCTTTTTGCTATCTCCTCTTCCTCTAGTTGCTCAAGGAAACCATTTTTCTCATCTTCCATTTGTTTTAGTTTTGTACTAAGGTCAAGCTTCTGACAAGTTTCTTCTTGCAAAAGTTCCTGAGTGTCCTGAAGCTGAGATTCTAGTGTAGAAAAATCTTTGGAAAGTTTGATAAACTTGCTTTCTGCTTGAGAAAGAAGCCCTGTAACATTATTCAATTCCACCTGCAGTCTATTTGCCTTGCCTAGTAGTTCTGCTTGAAACCTGTCCCCTTCTGTGACTTTTAGTTGCATCACTTGAAGTTGAGTCTCTACTTTTTTATGACTCTCCTGTAAGGCTTGCACTTTCTGAGCATGGACAGACGACATCTCCATCAAATCTTTGTCTTTATTTTGCACCAAAACAGACTTCTCATTATCTTCACAATATCCTGACAGCGCCCTCTCCAGGCTACATATTCTAGCTTTGAGTTCCCTTTCTCTTTGTTCCAGAACTCCAGCTTTACTTCACCATTCGTGGATTTCACCATTTAGGCGAACCTGATGCAAGTTTTGCTCTGACTGCCAAGTCTGCACTACAGATTCTAAATCACTCTCTCGGTCAGACACATACTTCCTCAGCTCTGCAATTTCATTTTCTTTGTCAGTCAATGCAACCGAAAGTTTTTCACACATCCTGACTTTGTCATTCAGACATTCTGATTGACTCTGCAAAAATTCACTTCTCTCACATTTAGCAGTTTCAAGGTCATCTCTTAATATTTCAATGACACTCTCTTTAGCAATGGAGTCTTGGACATGCTGCTCCTTTAAATCCTGCAATTGCTTTCCAAGCACTTGCTTTTGCTCTACACTTTGTATAACTTCATTAGACAGAGCACATTTCATTTCAGCAAACTCCTTCTTAGTGACACAGTCCATTCCAGGCAAACCCAGTACCACATTTTCACAATGACTAGGATATAACCTCTTCATAGAGTCAAGCTCTGCCTTCAACTTAAGGTTCTCTCTTTCTGATACCAAAAGTTGCCATTTCCAATCAGATATTTCATTCTCATACATGAACCTGATGGTTTTATTCTCATCTTGAAGCTGCTGCACCCTAACATTTTCATCCTTGGCGCGTTCATGCACTCCATTATGAGAAACACACTCAGCAGGGACATATTCCATCATAGAACAGAGGTGCTTTAGAAAAATTGAATCACCATCATGCAACCCTTTATCTTTACTTGCACTCCACATGCTCTGTTCCGGGTTTTGTGTCTCTCTGCATTCAGACTGCTGCACTAATAAACCTGTGCATAACTTCTCTGCTTTTTTACAAGCTGAAATTCTCTTTTTCTTGCCCATGGTTTACTAACAAGATTACACAATATTCCACAGCAACCTTGGGTTCAACCGGCAGCAACTTTTTACTATCTTCTGCAGTCACCTGTATTCAAACAGTTAACTTATGTGGCACTACAACAACCAGCATTTTCTTCTGTCTTCCACAGAAAACACCCATATGGCACCATAGCCTTTCACATACACTTGTTTGCAATATCCATCTTCTATACACATTGCATACTTTCTTGCCATCAGCAAACATTTCACAGACTTCTGTGCCACAGTATACACAAAGTCCATTCCCTGGATTCCTCTTCCAGAGTTTTACATTCACCAGTTTTTTTGCACACACTTTGCTATGTTGCAATTCACTCACCCCTTCCTGGGCTTCTCAGTTGAAATCACAGATTTCTTCCAGCTGTAGGCCACAATGCACACTTAGCAGTACTGCAGTCACCAATCACTTGTCTTCCAGGACTTGCGTGGATCTCTTTATGCCCGCGTTCGTAGCACCATATGTGACAATTTGGGGAATTAAACTCAAAATGGCGGCTTTTCCTGGTCCGGACAGCGGTGGTTCATGGTACTGGTCGCCGGAAAGATAGCTTTCAGACGGTCCAAGTGTAAAATAAAAGTGCCTTTATTCAGCTTAACTGCAACACAGCAAAACCACAAAAAACCTAGACCACAGTTAGGGTCCTAACTCTCTCCTTGAGCCCCTAACTGTCCTGACTATTGCTCAGCTCCAGCAACAGTCCTCTGTGGACACCAGCCCTTCTGGGACAGAGCCTCTCTCTCTGTCCTAGCTGGTCCTCCACCATTTCCTGCTTCCTGCAGGATGCTCCAGCCCTTCTGGAGTTACGTGCCACCACCCAAAGACATGGCTGAGAGCCTTTTCTGGCCTGGCCTGGGTCGCTCAACAGCGCCCTCTGGCTCACATACTTACAGGGGGGAATAGTGCAGGCGCACTATATGGGGGGCATAGTGAAGGGGCCACTGTATGGCCCATACAGTAGCCCCTTCGGTGGTCCCCCCACCACCCCATGGCAACATTATACTGTATTATTATCTTTATTATATCATTATATTATTATTATATTATATCATTATTATTACTTACTTGTCCTCTACCCGGTCCTGCTCCTTCTTGCTCCAGGTGCACTGATATAATGTCATGTGCGCCCGGAGCAGGAAGAAGCAGGAGGCGCCGAAGAACAGTTAGGCAAGTATCAGAGCTTATCTTGTAGGCCAGAGGCTCAATGGGGCCCATGGCCTACAAGTCTGTGAGCGGTAGAACAGAAAGCCAGTGGCTTTCTGCTCTACTAGAATCAGAAATGGGTCAGCGGCGCCACTTCCGGTTATTAAAACCGTATCGCAAAACCACGGAAAACTTGGCAGCATCACTTACCTCTCCTCGCAGCCACTCCTCTTCCTGCAGCAGCCTGGGCCATGTGCACTGAGATGCAGACGTCCTATGCGTGGACATGAAGAGGAGGCGGCTGCTCCATCAAAGGATCTCAGGTAGGTGAATTAAACTTTTTTTTTTATAAATAGGCCGTTACCTGCTGGAATAACCCCAGCAGGTAACGGCCTATTTACTTATCTAGCCCCGCGCCTGCTCATGACCGCAGAAGGGGAAGCGGAGGTGGCTGTGAGCAGGAGCAGGGATCGGTAAGTGAGGCCGCGGGCCTCAAATACTACTATTATTATACTTTGGGGTCTTTTCAGACCCCAGAGTATAATAATTGGAGGGACAGGGGAGGTGATAAATATAAAAACCACTGTTACTCATCTCTCCTGCGATCCAGTGTGCAAAGCAGTAATCAAAGCAAAAGGTGGCTACTTTGAAGAAACTAGAATATAAGACATATTTTCAGTTGTTTCACACTTTTTTGTTAAGTATATAATTCCACATGTGTTAATTCATAGTTTTGATGCCTTCAGTGTGAATCTACAATTTTTATAGTCATGAAAATACAGAAAACTCTTGGAATGAGAAGTTGTGTCCAAACTTTTGGTCTGTACTGTATATATATATATATATATATATATATATATATATATATGACGTTCCCTCCATAAAATTCAAAATTTCTAAGAGAGAGATCACATGGTTAATAACATGTGACTAATGCAGAGTAAAAGAAAAAAAAATAAGCGGCAAATTATCGTCAGTTAGTTTAGGCATATAGCAACATTCACATGATCTCACTATTGTAATAATATATATAACAATCCCTCCACAAAATTCAAAATTTCTAAGGGAAAAGTCACATGATATCTAACATGTGACTGATGCAAATTTAAAAGGAATAAGCGGCAAAATGCCGTCAGCTAGTTAAAACATATGACAGCATTCACACGATCTCCCTATTGTAATGTCATATATAAAAAATCCCTCCATAAAATTCAAAAATTTCTAGGGGAGAGAGATCACATGATATATAACATGTGACTGATACAAATTCAAAAGAAATGAGCGGCAAGTTGCCGTCAGCTAGTTGAAATATACATTAACATTCACATGATCTCCCACCATAAAATTCAAACCAAAAGGAGGAAGGTCACGTGAAAGAATCACAAAGGAGATCATGTGACGTGCCACATGCTTCCATTCAAAAGATGAGCGGCAGGAAAAATTTCTTTGCCGTCATCTAATGTGAATGCCGTCTAGATTGAAAACAACTCATTCCTTCTACAAATTCACAGCAAAAAAATATCATTAACCAATGAAATAAATAAATATAACACAAATCTAAATTGTAAAGAGGGAACGTCACTAAGCAAGAAGCACAAAAAATTACACATAAATAATTACTATATTAGTATATAAATATTATATGCATATATATATGTGACTGCAATACAAAACCAATACAACATAATTAATAAATGTAAGATAAATCGGACTTGATATTGAGACCGTGCGGATATCTGGTATTAAGTTTTAAGATCCAAAATGCTTCTCTTTTTAATACTAATTTTCTCCAATTACCTCCACGATTGGGTTTTGGAATATGTTCTATAGCATAAAATTGGAAAGATAAAATATTACCTCCATGTATTGATGAAAAATGTCGGGAAGCATTGGACATATTCTCTCCTGTTTTTGTGCAATCAGAAAGATGTTCAGCTATCCTTATTTTTACTGCTCTAATAGAACATCCTACATACCATAAATTACAGCTTGTACATTCAATAATATAAATAATATGATGACTATTACAATTTAAAAAACTCTTAATTTCGTAGGTTTTGTTACTACCAACATCTTGAAAGTTTGTAGTTTTTTTTCACATATTTACAAACATTGCATCTAGTTAATCCACATTTATTAAGTCCAGCCAAGTTGACGACGTTGATTTAGTGGAGGTAAACATGCTAGGTGATAATAAATTACCAATTGTGCGCCCCCGTTTAGCAATAAATTGTATTCCTTCAGCCAAAATTGAATTAGTGATGGAATCTTGTTTTAAAATGGGTAAATTTAAAAAAAAAAATGTTAACTATACTTTGATATTGTGCGCTAAAGGGGGTTGAAAAAACAATTTTATTGTAATCATTGGTCCTAACAAAACGATTGTTGGATAACAAAGAAGATCGAGACCTTTGATCTACTAACTTTTGGGCTCTATTCAAAGACCAATTAGGATAACCTCGTTTTTTGAATCGTTTCAATGTAATAGCACTTTGGACAGTATAATCATGTTCTAAAGAGCAAGCTCGCTTTGTTCTAATAAGTTCTCCTACTGGTATAGACTTAATTGTGTGTTTAGGATGATGACTAGTAGCTAAAAGAATGGTATTACCTGATGAAGGTTTTCTATATAACGAAGTTTCTACCAGACCAATATCACAATTACCTCTTAAAGAAATATCAAGAAAACATATTTCTGAAGAATGGGTATTAAGAGTGAATTGTAAATTAATGTCATTAGAATTAATATATTCCATGAAGTTAGGTATGGACGCTACAGCTCCGAACCAAATAATAAGGATGTCGTCGATGTAGCACCCGTACCAATGTAAAGAATTAACAAATGGATTATCAGATGAAAAAATAAAAAATTCTTCCCACCATGCCATAAAAATATTAGCTATGGATGGGGAAAAAGAAGCGCCCATAGGAGTGCCTTGTATCTGTAAAAAGAAAACATTATCAAACATAATAAAAATATGTCTCAAAAGAAAAAAAATTACTTTAATGAGATATTCTGATGAGATCTCTGAATATTGACTATAATTGTGTAAATGAAAAGAAACGGCTTGAATAGCAGCATTATGTGGAATACTTGAATATAATGAATTAACATCACAAGTGAGCCACGAAAAGTTATTATTCCATTGAAATTGTTCAAAAATCTTTAGAACCTCTTTGCTATCACGAAGATAACCTGGGGTGCGTAGTACTAAGGGTTGAAGTAAATTATCAACCCAGGTACATAATTTACTGTTAATAGAACCTATTCCTGCAATTATTGGACAAAGTGGAGGTGGTGTTATACGTTTGTGTATCTTTGGTAGTCCATGAAAAATAGGAATTATAGGGAAGTCAGGGATTAGATATTTAGATTGTGATTCAGTAAAAATACCTAACTGAACCCCTTCAGAGATAATATCATGTGACCTCTGTAAAAAAAATAGGAGAAGGATCACCATCTAATTTACGATAAGTACTGGTATCATTCAATATTTTCAAACAAGTTCTATAATCATCTTTGTTCATAATGACTATTTTTCCTTCTTTATCAGCCATTTTAATTACAATTCCATCATGTGATTTTAATTTTGTTAAGATTAATTTTTCTTTATAAGATAAATTATAATACATTTGAGAGGTGTTTATGGAAGCTTCCAAGGTTTTCAAATCGGCTTCCATGGCTTGTTGGAAAAGACTATAAACAGGAGCTCTAGATTTTATTGGATAGAATGAAGGATTAGTTCTAGAAACACTAGTAGCATGTATTGAATGATCATTAAAACCTTCATTCAATTCCTGTAAACGAATAAGATCCATCAAAGAAACCTGTTCTCTAAGGCATAGCCGAGAAAAAACATTTTCAATGTCTGTAGACAACAATTTATTATGATTATTGATTTTATCTTGTTCGAAACTATTTTCAAAAAAAATTTCTCATTAACCTTTTCAGTTCCACCCCCTGTATATAAACGTCGGCGCTTGCTGGGCTTTGTGCAGAGCCGACGTTTATATACTGACCCTGCTAAATTGGGGATTGGGTCTCCCCAAGGGTCAGGAACTCCGTGAACACAGCAATCATAGCTGCTGGTGTTCACGTAGACATGATTAGGACCTGATAGGTTCAGGTCCCGATCATGTAGCCGCCATAGTAGGGCAAGTTTGTTGCAGTAACAAACTTTGCCTGATATTAGCTGCCGCCTGTCCGCAGGCGGCATCGGGAACGGGTGTTAGCTGTATGTGACAGCTAACACCCTGCTCCGTATACTACGATCAGAGCACGGAGGTTTTAACCCCTTGGATGCCGCGGTCAAACAAGACCGCGGCATCCAAGGGGTTCCGTGATGCCAAATGAACCCCCCCCCTCACCCCCCGTGGCAAGATTGGGGGGTGCCCATATGTGTC
>CAMRHE010002194.1:0-10387 GCA_947044405.1 Leptodactylus fallax | reverse complement strand
CCAACAGATGCACAAGCAAGAAACACCTACTGAGCTCTGAACCCTACCAACAACTGCACAAGAAATACCCACTGAGCTCTGAACCTACCACCAACCACAAGAAACACCCACTGAGCTCTGAAACTTACCACCAACCGCAAAAAACACTCACTGAGCTCTGAACCTACCAACAACTGCACAGAAATACCCACTGAGCTCTGAACCTACCACCAACCGACAAGAAACACCCACTGAGCTTCTGAACCTACCACCAACCGCACAAGAAACACTCACTGAGCTCTGAACCTACCACCAACCGCACAAGAAACACCCACTGAGCTCTGAACCTGCCACCAACTGCACAAGAAACACACTGATCTCTGAACCTGCCACCAACTCAGAAGAAACACCCACTGAGATCTGAACCTACCAACAGACGCACAAGAAACACCCACTGAGCTCTGAACCTACCACCAACATAACCTACTGAGCTCTGGACCTGCCCCCTGCACAAGAAACACCCACTGAGCTCTGAACCTGCCACCAACTGCACAAGAAACACCCACTGAGCACTGAACCTAGCACCAACTGCACAAGAAACACCCACTGAGCTCTGAACCTACCACCAACCATACAGAAACCCCCACTGAGTTCTGAACCTGCCACACTGCACAAGAAACACCCACTGAGCTCTGAACCTGCCACAACGCACAAAAACCCCCACTGAGCTCTGAACGTGCTATCAACTGCACAAGAAATACCCACTGAGCTCTGAACCTACCACCAACCGCACAAGAAACACCCACTGAGCTCTGAACCTACCACCAACCGCACAAGAAACACTCACTGAGCTCTGAACCTACCAACAACTGCACAAGAAATACCCACTGAGCTCTGAACCTACCACCAACCGCACAAGAAACACCCACTGAGCTCTGAACCTACCACCAACCGCACAAGAAACACCCACTGAGCTCTGAACCTACCACCAATCGCACAAGAAACACCCACTGAGCTCTGAACCTGCCACCAACTGCACAAGAAACACACACTGATCTCTGAACTGCCACCAACTGTAGAAGAAACACTCATTGAGATCTGAACCTACCAACAGACGCACAAGAAACACCCACTGAGCTCTGAACCTACCACCAACCATACAAGAAACACCTACAGAGCTCTGAACCTGCCACCAACTGCACAAGAAACACCCACTGAGCTCTGAACCTGCCACCAACTGCACAAGAAACACCCACTGAGCACTGAACCTGACACCAACTGCACAAGAAACACCCACTGGGCTCTGAACCTACCACCAACCATACAAGAAACACCCACTGAGTTCTGAACCTGCCACCAACTGCACAAGAAACACCCACTGAGCTCTGAACCTGCCACCAACTGCACAAAAAAAACCCCACTGAGCTCTGAACGTCACCAACTGCACAAGAAACACCCACTGAGCTCTGAACCTACCAACAGATGCACAAGAAACACCTACTGAGCTCTGAACCTACCAACAACTGCACAAGAAATACCTACTGAGCTCTGAACCTACCACCATCCGCACAAGAAACACCCACTGAGCTCTGAACCTACCACCAAACGCTCACTGAGCTCTGAACCTACCACCAACTGCACAAGAAACACCCACTGAGCTCTGAACCTACCACCAACCGCACAAGAAACACCCACTGAGCTCTGAACCTGCCACCAACTGCACAAGAAACACCCACTGAGCTCTGAACCTACCAACAGACGCACAAGAAATACCCACTGAGCTCTGAACCTACCAACAACCGCACAAGAATCACCCACTGGGCTCTAACTACCAACAACCACAAGAAACACCCACTGAGCTCTGAACCTGCCACCAACTGCACAAGAAACACCCACTGAACTCTGAACCTACCAACAGACGCAAAGAAACACCCACTGAGCTCTGAACCTACTAACAACCGCACAAGAAACACCCACTGAGCTCTGAACCTGCCACCAACTGCACAAGAAACACCCACTGAACTCTGAACCTGCCACCGACTGCACAAGAAACACCCACTGAGCTCTGAACCTACCAAGAGAAGCACAAGAAACACCCACTGAGCTCTGAACCTGCCACCAACTGCACAAGAAACACCCACTGAGCTCTGAACCTACCAACAACCGCACAAGAATCACCTACTGGGCTCTGAACGTACCAACAACCGTACAAGAAACACCCACTGAGCTCTGAACCTGCCACCAACTGCACAAGAAACACCCACTGAGCTCTGAACCTACCACCAACTGTAGAAGAAACACCCACTGAGATCTGAACCTACCAACAGACGCACAAGAAACACCCACTGAGCTCTGAACCTACCACCAACCAACAAGAAACACCTACTGAGCTCTGAACCTACCACCAACTGCACAAGAAACACCCACTGAGCTCTGAACCTACCACCAACCGCACAAGAAACACCCACTGAGCTCTGAACCTACCACCAACCGCACAAGAAACACCCACTGAGCTCTGAACCTCCACCAACTGCACAAGAAACACCCACTGAGCTCTGAACCTACCAACAGCGCACAAGAAACACCCACTGAGCTCTGAACCTACCAACAACCGCACAAGAATCACCCACTGAGCTCTGAGCCTACCACCAACCATACAAGAAACACCTACTGAGCTCTGAACCTGCCACCAACTGGCACAAGAAACACCCACTGAGCTCTGAACCTACCACCAACTGCACAAGAAACACCCACTGAGCTCTGAACCTTCCACCAACTGCACAAAAAAACACCCACTGAGCTCTGAACGTACCAACAACTGCACAAGAAACACCCACTGAGCTCTGAACCTACCAACAGATGCACAAGAAACACCTACTGAGCTCTGAACCTACCAACAACCGCACAAGAAATACCCACTGAGCTCTGAACCTACCACCAACTGCACAAGAAACACTCACTGAGCTCTGAACCTACCACCAACCACACAAGAAACACCCACTGAGCTCTGAACCTGACACCAACTGCACAAGAAACACCCACTGAGCTCTGAACCTACCACCAACTCGCAAACACCCACTGAGCTCTAAACCCACCAACTGCACAAGAAACACCCACTGAACTCTGAACCTACCAACAGACGCACAAGAAACACCCACTGAGCTCTGAACCTACTAACAATGCACAAGAAACACCCACTGAGCTCTGAACCTCCAACAACTGCACAAGAAACACCCACTGAGCTCTGAACCTGCCACCGACTGCACAAGAAACACCCACTGAGCTCTGAACCTACTAACAATTGCACAAGAAACACCCACTGGCTCTGAATCTGCCAACAACTGCACAAGAAACATCCACTGAGCTCTGAACCTGCCACCAACTGCACAAGAAACACCCACTGAGCTCTGAACCTACCAACAGACGCACAAGAAACACCCACTGAGCTCTGAAACTACCACCAACCGTACAAGAAACACCCACTGAGCTCTGAACCTACCAACAACCGCACAAGAATCACCTACTGGGCTCTGAAGTACCAAAACCTACAAGAATAACCCACTGAGCTCTGAACCTGCCACCAACTGCACAAGAAACACCCACTGAGCTCTGAACCTACCACCAACTGTAGAAGAAACACTCACTGAGATCTGAATCTACCAACAGACGCACAAGAAACACCCACTGAGCTCTGAACCTACCACCAACCATACAAGAAACACCTACTGAGCTCTGAACCTGCCACCAACTGCACAAGAAACACCCACTGAGCTCTGAACCTACCACCAACTGCACAAGAAACACCCACTGAGCTCTGAACCTTCCACCAACTGCACAAAAAACACCCACTGAGCTCTGAACGTACCAACAACTGCACAAGAAACACCCACTGATCTCTGAACCTACCACCAACTGCACAAGAAACACTCACTGAGCTCTGAACCTACCACCAACTGCACAAGAAACACCCACTGAGCTCTGAACCTACCACCAACCACACAAGAAACACCCACTGAGCTCTGAACCTACCACCAACCGTACAAGAAACACCCACTGAGCTCTGAACCTGCCACCAACTGCACAAGAAACACCCACTGAACTCTGAACCTACCAACAGACGCACAAGAAACACCCACTGAGCTCTGAACCTACTAACAACCGCACAAGAAACACCCACTGAGCTCTGAACCTGCCACCAACTGCACAAGAAACACCCACTGAGCTCTGAACCTTCCACCAACTGCACAAAAAACACCCACTGAGCTCTGAACGTACCAACAACTGCACAAGAAACACCCACTGATCTCTGAACCTACCAACAGATGCACAAGAAACACATACTGAGCTCTGAACCTACCAACAACCGCACAAGAAATACCCACTGAGCTCTGAACCTACCACCAACCGCACAAGAAACACCTACTGAGCTCTGAACCTACCACCAACTGCACAAGAAACACTCACTGAGCTCTGAACCTACCAACAACTGCACAAGAAACACTCATTGAGCTCTGAACCTACCACCAACTGCACAAGAAACACCCACTGAGCTCTGAACCTACCACCAACCACACAAGAAACACCCACTGAGCTCTGAACCTACCACCAACCGTACAAGAAACACCCACTGAGCTCTGAACCTGCCACCAACTGCACAAGAAACACCCACTGAACTCTGAACCTACCAACAGACGCACAAGAAACACCCACTGAGCTCTGAACCTACTAACAACCGCACAAGAAACACCCACTGAGCTCTGAACCTGCCACCAACTGCACAAGAAACACCCACTGAGCTCTGAACCTGCCACCAACTGCACAAGAAACACCCACTGAGCTCTGAACCTACCAACAGACGCACAAGAAACACCCACTGAGCTCTGAACCTACCACCAACTGTAGAAGAAACACCCACTGAGCTCTGAACCTACCAACAACCGCACAAGAAACACCCACTGAGCTCTGAACCTACCAACAACCGCACAAGAATCACCTACTGGGCTCTGAACGTACCAACAACCGTACAAGAAACACCCACTGAGCTCTGAACCTGCCACCAACTGAACAAGAAACACACACTGATCTCTGAACCTGCCACCAACTGTAGAAGAAACACTCATTGAGATCTGAACCTACCAACAGACGCACAAGAAACACCCACTGAGCTCTGAACCTACCACCAACTGCACAAGAAACACCCACTGAGCTGAACCTGACCACCAACTGCACAAGAAACACCGACTGAGCTCTGAACCTACCACCAACCATACAAGAAACACCCACTGAGCTCTGAACATACCACCAACCATGCCCAGCCCCACTGAGTTCTGAACCTGCCACCAACTGCACAAGAAACACCCACTGAGCTCTGAACCTGCCACCAACTGCACAAAAAACCCCACTGAGCTCTGAACGTACCAACTGCACAAGAAACACCCACTGAGCTCTGAACCTGCCACCAACTGCACAAGAAACACCCACTGAGCTCTGAACCTGCCACCAACTGCACAAGAAACACCCACTGAGCTCTGAACCTACCAACAGACGCACAAGAAACACCCACTGAGCTCTGAACCTACCACCAACTGTAGAAGAAACACCCACTGAGCTCTGAACCTACCAACAACCGCACAAGAAACACCCACTGAGCTCTGAACCTACCAACAACCGCACAAGAATCACCTACTGGGCTCTGAACGTACCAACAACCGTACAAGAAACACCCACTGAGCTCTGAACCTGCCACCAACTGAACAAGAAACACACACTGATCTCTGAACCTGCCACCAACTGTAGAAGAAACACTCATTGAGATCTGAACCTACCAACAGACCCCCACAGAACACCTACTGAGCTCTGAACCTGCCACCAACTGCACAAGAAACACCCACTGAGCTCTGAACCTACCACCAACTGCACAAGAAACACCCACTGAGCACTGAACCTGACACCAACTGCACAAGAAACACCGACTGAGCTCTGAACCTACCACCAACCGTACAAGAAACACCCACTGAGCTCTGAACATACCACCAACCATACAAGAAACACCCACTGAGTTCTGAACCTGCCACCAACTGCACAAGAAACACCCACTGAGCTCTGAACCTGCCACCAACTGCAAAAAAACCCCACTGAGCTCTGAACCTACCAACTGCACAAGAAACACCCACTGAGCTCTGAACCTACCAACAGATGCACAAGAAACACCTACTGAGCTCTGAACCTACCAACAACTGCACAAGAAATACCCACTGAGCTCTGAACCTACCACCAACCGCACAAGAAACACCCACTGAGCTCTGAACCTACCACCAACCGCACAAGAAACACTCACTGAGCTCTGAACCTACCAACAACTGCACAAGAAATACCCACTGAGCTCTGAACCTACCACCAACCGCACAAGAAACACCCACTGAGCTCTGAACCTACCACCAACCGCACAAGAAACACTCACTGAGCTCTGAACCTACCACCAACCGCACAAGAAACACCCACTGAGCTCTGAACCTGCCACCAACTGCACAAGAAACACACACTGATCTCTGAACCTGCCACCAACTGTAGAAGAAACACTCATTGAGATCTGAACCTACCAACAGACGCACAAGAAACACCCACTGAGCTCTGAACCTACCACCAACCATACAAGAAACACCTACTGAGCTCTGAACCTGCCACCAACTGCACAAGAAACACCCACTGAGCTCTGAACCTGCCACCAACTGCACAAGAAACACCCACTGAGCACTGAACCTGACACCAACTGCACAAGAAACACCCACTGAGCTCTGAACCTACCACCAACCATACAAGAAACACCCACTGAGTTCTGAACCTGCCACCAACTGCACAAGAAACACCCACTGAGCTCTGAACCTGCCACCAACTGCACAAAAAAACCCCACTGAGCTCTGAACGTACCAACAACTGCACAAGAAATACCCACTGAGCTCTGAACCTACCACCAACCGCACAAGAAACACCCACTGAGCTCTGAACCTACCACCAACCGCACAAGAAACACTCACTGAGCTCTGAACCTACCAACAACTGCACAAGAAATACCCACTGAGCTCTGAACCTACCACCAACCGCACAAGAAACACCCACTGAGCTCTGAACCTACCACCAACCGCACAAGAAACACTCACTGAGCTCTGAACCTACCACCAATCGCACAAGAAACACCCACTGAGCTCTGAACCTGCCACCAACTGCACAAGAAACACACACTGATCTCTGAACCTGCCACCAACTGTAGAAGAAACACTCATTGAGATCTGAACCTACCAACAGCGCACAAGAAACACCCACTGAGCTCTGAACCTACCACCAACCATACAAGAAACACCTACAGAGCTCTGAACCTGCCACCAACTGCACAAGAAACACCCACTGAGCTCTGAACCTGCCACCAACTGCACAAGAAACACCCACTGAGCACTGAACCTGACACCAACTGCACAAGAAACACCCACTGGGCTCTGAACCTACCACCAACCATACAAGAAACACCCACTGAGTTCTGAATCTGCCACCAACTGCACAAGAAACACCCACTGAGCTCTGAACCTGCCACCAACTGCACAAGAAACCCCACTGAGCTCTGAACGTACCAACTGAAAACACCCAGCTCTGAACCTACCAACAGATGCACAAGAAACACCTACTGAGCTCTGAACCTACCAACAACTGCACAAGAAATACCCACTGAGCTCTGAACCTACCACCAACCGCACAAGAAACACCCACTGAGCTCTGAACCTACCACCAACCGCAAAAGAAACACTCACTGAGCTCTGAACCTACCACCAACTGCACAAGAAACACCCACTGAGCTCTGAACCTACCACCAACCGCACAAGAAACACCCACTGAGCTCTGAACCTGCCACCAACTGCACAAGAAACACCCACTGAGCTCTGAACCTACCAACAGACGCACAAGAAACACCCACTGAGCTCTGAACCTACCAACAACCGCACAAGAAACACCTACTGAGCTCTGAACCTACCACCAACTGCACAAGAAACACCCACTGAGCTCTGAACCTACCACCAACGCACAAGAAACACCCACTGAGCTCTGAACCTACCAACCCCAAACACCCACTGAGCTCTGAACCTACTAACAACCGCACAAGAAACACCCACTGAGCTCTGAACCTGCCACCAACTGCACAAGAAACACCCACTGAACTCTGAACCTGCCACCGACTGCACAAGAAACACCCACTGAGCTCTGAACCTACCAAGAAGCACAAGAAACACCCACTGAGCTCTGAACCTGCCACCAACTGCACAAGAAACACCCACTGAGCTCTGAACCTACCCAAGAATCACCACTGGCTCTGAACGTACCAACAACCGCACAAGAAACACCCACTGAGCTCTGAACCTGCCACCAACTGCACAAGAAACACCCACTGAGCTCTGAACCTACCACCAACTGTAGAAGAAACACTCACTGAGATCTGAACCTACCAACAGACGCACAAGAAACACCCACTGAGCTCTGAACCTACCACCAACCATACAAGAAACACCTACTGAGCTCTGAACCTGCCACCAACTGCACAAGAAACACCTACTGAGCTCTGAACCTACCACCAACTGCACAAGAAACACCCACTGAGCTCTGAACCTTCCACCAACTGCACAAAAAAACCACTGAGCTCTGAATGTACCAACAACTGCACAAGAAACACCCACTGAGCTCTGAACCTACCAACAGATGCACAAGAAACACCTACTGAGCTATGAACCTACCAACAACCGCACAAGAAATACCCACTGAGCTCTGAACCTACCACCAACGCACAAGAAAACACCTCGAACACCTACTGAGCTCTGAACCTACCACCAACTGCACAAGAAACACCCACTGAGCTCTGAACCTACCACCAACTGCACAAGAAACACCCACTGAGCTCTGAACCTACCACCAACCGCACAAGAAACACCCACTGAGCTCTGAACCTGCCACCAACTGCACAAGAAACACCCACTGAGCTCTGAACCTACCAACAACGCACAAGAAACACCCACTGAGCTCTGAACCTACCAACACAAGAAACACCCACTGAGCTCTGAACCTACCACCAACTGACAAGAAACACCCACTGAGCTCTGAACCTACCACCAACTGCACAAGAAACACCCACTGAGCTCTGAACCTACCAACAACTGCACAAGAAACACCCACTGAGCTCTGAACCTGCCAACAACTGCACAAGAAACACAAACAAGAAACACCCACTGAGCTCTGAACCTACCACCAACCGCACAAGAAACACCTACTGAGCTCTGAACCTACCACCAACTGCACAAGAAAACTCACTGAGCTCTGAACCTACCAACAACGCACAAGAAACACTCACTGAGCTCTGAACCTACCACCAACTGCACAAGAAACACCCACTGAGCTCTGAACCTACCACCAACCACACAAGAAACACCCACTGAGCTCTGAACCTACCACCAACCGTACAAGAAACACCCACTGAGCTCTGAACCTGCCACCAACTGCAAAGAAACACCCATGAACTCTGAACCTACAACAGACGCACAAGAAACACCCACTGAGCTCTGAACCTACTAACAACCGCACAAGAAACACCCACTGAGCTCTGAACCTGCCACCAACTGCACAAGAAAACCCACTGAGCTCTGAACCTGCCACCAACTGCACAAGAAAACCCACTGAGCTCTGAACAACTAACCTGCCAACAACAACCGCACAAGAAACACCTACTGAGCTCTGAACCTACCAACAACTGCACAAGAATCACCTACTGGGCTCTGAACGTACCAACAACCGTACAGAAACACCCACTGAGCTCTGAACCTGCCACCAACTGAACAAGAAAACACACTGAGCTCTGAACCTGCCACCAACGTAAAGAAACACTCATTGAGATCTGAACCTACCAACAGGCACAAGAAACACCTACTGAGCTCTGAACCTGCCACCAACTGCACAAGAAAACCATGAGCTCTGAACTACCACCAACTGCACAAGAAAACCCACTGAGCACTGAACTACACAACTGCACAAGAAAACCCACTGAGCTCTGAACCTACCACCAACCGTAAAGAAAACCCATGAGCTCTGAATACACAAATCAGAAAACCCATGAGTTTGAACCTGCACCAACTGCACAGAAACACCCACTGAGCTCTGAACCTGCCACCAACTGCACAAAAAACCCCACTGAGCTCTGAACGTACCAATGCACAAGAAACACCACTGAGCTCTGAACCTACCAACAGATGCACAAGAAAACCTACTGAGCTCTGAACCTACCAACAACTGCACAGAAATACCCACTGAGCTCTGAACCTACCAACAACCGCACAAGAAATTAACTCCACTGAGCTCTGAACCTACCAACAACCGACAA
>CAMRHE010002193.1:0-10399 GCA_947044405.1 Leptodactylus fallax | reverse complement strand
TCCTATGTACAAGAATATAACTACTATAATACTGCTCCTATGTACAAGAATATAACTACTATAATACTGCTCCTATGTACAAGAATATAACTACTATAATACTACATAATACTGCTCTATGTACAAGAATATAACTACTATAATACTGCTCCTATGTACAAGAATATAACTACTATAATACTGCTCCTATGTACAAGAATATAACTACTATAATACTGCTCCTATGTACAAGAATATAACTACTATAATACTACTCCTATGTACAAGAATATAACTACTATAATACTGCTCCTATGTACAAGAATATAACTACTATAATACTGCTCCTATGTACAAGAATATAACTACTATAATACTGCTCCTATGTACAAGAATATAACTACTATAATACTGCTCCTATGTACAAGAATATAACTACTATAATACTGCTCCTATGTACAAGAATATAACTACTATAATACTGCTCCTATGTACAAGAATATAACTACTATAATACTGCTCCTATGTACAAGAATATAACTACTATAATACTGCTCCTATGTACAAGAATATAACTACTATAATACTATAATACTGCTCCTATGTACAAGAATATAACTACTATAATACTGCTCCTATGTACAAGAATATAACTACTATAATACTGCTCCTATGTACAAGAATATAACTACTATAATACTGCTCCTATGTACAAGAATATAACTACTATAATACTGCTCCTATGTACAAGAATATAACTACTATAATACTGCTCCTATGTACAAGAATATAACTACTATAATACTACTCCTATGTACAAGAATATAACTACTATAATACTGCTCCTATGTACAAGAATATAACTACTATAATACTGCTCCTATGTACAAGAATATAACTACTATAATACTGCTCCTATGTACAAGAATATAACTACTATAATACTACTCCTATGTACAAGAATATAACTACTATAATACTGCTCCTATGTACAAGAATATAACTACTATAATACTGCTCCTATGTACAAGAATATAACTACTATAATACTGCTCCTATGTACAAGAATATAACTACTATAATACTGCTCCTATGTACAAGAATATAACTACTATAATACTACTCCTATGTACAAGAATATAACTACTATAATACTGCTCCTATGTACAAGAATATAACTACTATAATACTGCTCCTATGTACAAGAATATAACTACTATAATACTGCTCCTATGTACAAGAATATAACTACTATAATACTGCTCCTATGTACAAGAATATAACTACTATAATACTGCTCCTATGTACAAGAATATAACTACTATAATACTGCTCCTATGTACAAGAAATATAACTACTATAATACTGCTCCTATGTACAAGAATATAACTACTTAATACTACTCCTATGTACAAGAATATAACTACTATAATACTGCTCCTATGTACAAGAATATAACTACTATAATACTGCTCCTATGTACAAGAATATAACTACTATAATACTACTCCTATGTACAAGAATATAACTACTATAATACTGCTCCTATGTACAGGAATATAACTACTATAATACTGCAAACCCACACTATGTACAGAATATAACTAATATAATACTTCCTCCTATGTACAAGAGGATATCACTACTATAATACTACTCCTATGTACAAGAATATAACTATTATAATACTGCTCCTATGTACAAGAATATAACTACACTATAATACTACCCCTATAGCCACAAGAATATATCTACTATAATACTCCTCTAACATACAGAATATAACTACTATAATACTACTCCTATGTACAAGAATATAACTACTATAATACTGCTCCTATGTACAAGAATATAACTACTATAATACTGCTCATATGTACAGAATATAACTAATATAATACTACCTCCTATGTACAAGAATATAACTACTATAATACTGCTCCTATGTACAAAGAATATAACTACTATAATACTACTCCTACATCTACAGAATATAACTACTATAATACTACTCATATAGCTAAAAAATATAACTACTATAATACTGCTCTATGTACAAGAATATAACTACTATAATACTGCTCCTATCCACAGAATATAACTACTATAATACTACTAAAATGTACAGAATATAACTACTATAATGCTATACATATGTACAAGAATATTACTACTATAATACTACCTCCTATGTACAAGAATATAACTACTATAATACCATCCACCTATGTACAAGAATATAACTACTATAATACTGCTCATATGTACAAGAATATAACTACTATAATACTGTCATCTGTACAGAATATGTATATAATACTGCTCATATGTACAAAGATATAACTACTATAATACTGTCTATATACAAGAATATAATACTATAATACTACCTCCTATGTACAAGAATATAACTACTATAATACTACCTCCTATATACAAGAATATAACTACTATAATACTACTCCTATGTACAAAGAATACAACTACTATAATACTGCTCCTATGCACAAGAATATAACTACTATATTACTGCTCCTATGTACAAGAATATAACTACTATAATACTGCCTCCTTATGTACAAGAATATAACTACTATAATACTGCTCCTATGTACAAGAATATAACTACTATAATACTGCTCCTATGTACAAGAATATAACTACTATAATACTGCTCCTATGTACAAGAATATAACTACTATAATACTGCTCCTATGTACAAGAATATAACTACTATAATACTACTTCTATGTACAAGAATATAACTACTATAATACTGCTCCTATGTACAAGAATATAACTACTATAATACTGCTCCTATGTACAAGAATATAACTACTATAATACTGCTCCTATGTACAAGAATATAACTACTATAATACTACTCCTATGTACAAGAATATAACTACTATAATACTGCCCCTATGTACAAGAATATAACTACTATAATACTACCTCCTATGTACCAAGAATATAACTACTATAATACTACTCCTATGTACAAGAATATAACTACTATAATACTACTCCTATGTACAAGAATATAACTACTATAATACTGCTCCTATGTACAAGAATATAACTACTATAATACTGCTCCTATGTACAAGAATATAACTACTATAATACTGCCCCTATGTACAAGAATATAACTACTATAATACTACTCCTATGTACAAAGATATAACTACTATAATACTACCTCCTATGTACAAGAATATAACTACTATAATACTGCTCCTATGTACAAGAATATAACTACTATAATACTGCTCCTATGTACAAGAATATAACTACTATAATACTGCTCCTATGTACAGAATATAACTATAATACTGCTCCTATGTACAAGAATATAACTACTATAATACTGCTCCTATGTACAAGAATATAACTACTATAATACTACCTCCTATGTACAAGAATATAACTACTATAATACTGCTCCTATGTACAAGAATATAACTACTATAATACTGCTCCTATGTACAAGAATATAACTACTATAATACTGCTCCTATGTACAAGAATATAACTACTATAATACTGCTCCTATGTACAAGAATATAACTACTATAATACTGCTCCTATGTACAAGAATATAACTACTATAATACTACTCCTATGTACAAGAATATAACTACTATAATACTGCTCCTATGTCCACAAGAATATAACTACTATAATACTGCTCCTATGTACAAGAATATAACTACTATAATACTGCTCCTATGTACAAGAATATAACTACTATAATACTGCTCCTATGTACAAAATATAATACTATAATACTGCTCCTATGTACAAGAATATTAACTACTATAATACTACTCCTATGTACAAGAATATAACTACTATAATACTGCTCCTATGTACAATAGAGATTCCATCTATCAGGTTTATTTCGGTGACTCAGGGTCTCGTCATCTCGCTTGGTGTATAGCGGCTCCCATGACTCTCATTAACCCCGAGACTTCTGGAACGGATTCCTATTTATGTAATGGCCGGGGTCTTGCCCCCGCTGAAGTCAGGATCAGACTGGTGTCATGTGACCTGGCCCCGGGCCCCGGATGAGTGGTGCAGACATTGTGTTATGCTGAAGATGATGCTTTAATATCAGGTAATTATGTCACCCCCCCCGTCTCCGCAGTGTCCGGAGGCGGCTCCAGTAATATCTCATCACATGGAGCTGCGGCGCTACTAGTGTCATCTACTGATTAGACAGGGTGGATTGTGGGCGGGGGCAGACGACCTCAGACCCATCCTAATGGGAACCCAGCTATTAGTCTCACTATAAAGAAGAACGGTTTCTGACCACCTCCTCGGGCTGACCACATACAGTATGGCCGCCGGCCGCTCCGCTCATGGGTCAGGCCACAGGATTGTCAGCGAATGAAGCCGCACACAGGGCCGGGTGGCGGTGGACGTGACTCAGCCACGGTGTATGTGGTCATGGTCAGGGTGCCGACCTTATAGCAGTCCAGCTATTGTCAGCCTACAACTCCCAGCATGCAGCTTGTTTACAAGATATGCTGTGACTTGTAGTTATATACTAGCTCTGGGCTGTTGCCACTCTATTCAGTCTCTAGTGATGTGTCTCCCAGCATGCTTCGGCTTACAGGAGAGGATGGGAGTTGTAGTCTATATACTAGCGCGGGCTGTTTTTCACTCAACAGTCTCTGGTTAAATATAGGTATACAAGCATGCTGCTCTTGTCAGGAGAGGATGGGAGTTGTAGTTTTACAATAGCGTTTGGCTGCAGGACCGGGATGAGATGGTTTCTATAAAGATGGTTCAGTAGTTGTGGGACTACAACTCCACCAGATGCTTATATGCACATGTTGGTGCTATGTTGTAGTACAGAATGTATAGAGCGCCCCTGATGGATAAAGGATATCATCATACACAATGTCTGGTAGGGTCGTGTTATGTGTGAGGTTCAGGATGTTCATATATGATCTGGTTATGTTAAAGGATGGACAGGAGCGGCCCCGAGATCTGTCTACAGGACCCCCGACACCCCAACATGTGCTTCGTCAGAAACTCCCAAGCTGTGGACATCCTACCAGATGAACATCAAGGGAGAATCCGCTCGGCTCCAGCTTCAGGATCCTGGAGTTTAATGTACAGTCTATAGGTGAGGGAGTCAAATATATGATACAGTATGGTCACTGTACAGTCTATAGGTGAGGGGGGTCACACATGTGATACTACATACAGTATGGTCACTGTACAGTCTATAGGTGAGGGGGTCACACATGTGATACTACATACAGTATGGTCACCGTACAGTCTATAGGTGAGGGGGTTACATATGTGATACTATATACAGTATGGTCACTGTACAGTCTATAGGTGAGTGGGTCACACATGTGATACTACATACAGTATGGTCACTGAACAGTCTATAGGTGAGTGGGTCACACGTGATACTACATACAGTATGGTCACTGTACAGTCTATAGGTGAGGGGGTCACACATGTGATGCTACATACAGTATGGTCACTACAGTCTATAGGTGAGGGGGTTACACATGTGATACTACATACGGTATGGTCACTGTACAGTCTATAGGTAAGGGGGTCACACATGTGATACTACATACGGTATGGTCACTGAACAGTCTATAGGTGAGTGGGTCACACATGTGATACTACATACAGTATGGTCACTGTACAGTCTATAGGTGAGTGGGTCACACGTGATACTACATACGGTATGGTCACTGTACAGTCTATAGGTGAGGGGGTCACACATGTGATACTACATACAGTATGGTCACTGAACAGTCTATAGGTGAGTGGGTCACACATGTGATACTACATACAGTATGGTCACTGTACAGTCTATAGGTGAGGGGGTTACACATGTGATACTACATACAGTATGGTCACTGTACAGTCTATAGGTGAGGGGGTTTACACACGTGATACTACATACATTATGGTCACTGTACAGTCTATAGGTGAGGGGGTCACACATGAGATACTGCGTACAGTATGGTCACTGTACAGTCTATAGGTGAGGGGGTCACACACATGATACTACATACAGTATGGTCACTGTACAGTCTATAGGTGAGGGGGTCACACACATGATACTACATACAGTATGGTCACTGTACAGTCTATAGGTGAGGGAGTCAAATATATGATACAGTATGGTCACTGTACAGTCTATAGGGGAGGTGGTCACACATGTGATACTACATACAGTATGGTCACTGTACAGTCTATAGGTGAGGGGGTCACACATGTGATACTACATACAGTATGGTCACTGTACAGTCTATAGGTGAGGGGGTCACACATGTGATACTACATACAGTATGGTCACTGTACAGTCTATAGGTGAGGGGGTCACACATGTGATACTACATACAGTATGGCCACTGTACAGTCTATAGGTGAGGGGGGTCACACATGTGATACTACATACAGTATGGTCACTGTACAGTCTATAGGTGAGGGGGTCACACATGTGATACTACATACAGTATGGTCACTGTACAGTCTATAGGTGAGGGGATCACACGTGACATACAGTATGGTCACTGCACTGTACAGTCTATAGGTGAGGGGGTCACACATGTGATACATACAGTATGGTCACTGTACAGTCTATAGGTGAGTGGGTCACACGTGATACTACATACAGTATGGTCACTGTACAGTCTATACGTAGTGGGTCACACATAATACATACAGTATGGTCACTGTACAGTCTATAGGAGAGGGGGGGTCACACATGTGGTACTACATACAGTATGGTCACTGAACAGTCTATAGGTGAGTGGGTCACACGTGATACTACATACAGTATGGTCACTGTACAGTCTATAGGTGAGGGGGGTCACACATGTGATACTACAGTACAGTATGGCCACTGTACAGTCTATAGGTGAGGGGGTCACATATGTGATACTACATACAGTATGGTCACTGTACAGTCTATAGGTGAGGGGGGCACACATGTGATACTACATACAGTATGGTCACTGTACAGTCTATAGGTGAGGGGGTCATACATGTGATACTACATACGTATGGTCACTGTACAGTCTATAGGTGAGGGGATCACACGTGACATACAGTATGGTCACTGCACTGTACAGTCTATAGGTGAGGGGGTCACACATGTGATACTACATACAGTATGGTCACTGTACAGTCTATAGGTGAGTGTGTCACACGTGATACTACATACAGTATGGTCACTGTACAGTCTATAGGTGAGGGGGTCACACATGTGATACTACATACAGCATGGTCACTGTACAGTCTATAGGTGAGTGGGTGACACATGTGATACTACATACAGTATGGTCACTGTACAGTCTATAGGTGAGGGGGTCACACATGTGATACTACATACAGTATGGTCACTGTGCAGTCTATAGGTGAGGGGGTCACATGTGATACTACATACAGTATGGTCACTGTACAGTCTATAGGTGAGGGGGGTCACACATGGGATACTATACAGTATGGTCACTGTACAGTCTATAGGTAAGGGGGTCACACATGTGATACTACATACATTATGGTCACTGTACAGTCTATAGGTGAGGGGGTTACACACGTGATACTACATTCAGTATGGTCACTGTACAGTCTATAGGTGAGGGGGTCACACATGAGATACTGCGTACAGTATGGTCACTGTACAGTCTATAGGTGAGGGGGTTACACACGTGATACTATATACAGTATGGTCACTGTGCAGTCTATAGGTGAGGGGGTCACATGTGATACTACATACAGTATGGTCACTGTACAGTCTATAGGTGAGGGGGTCGCACATGTGATACTACATACAGTATGGTCACTGTACAGTCTATAGGTGAGGGGGTCACACATGTGATACTACATACATTATGGTCACTGTACAGTCTATAGGTGAGGGGGTTACACACGTGATACTACATACAGTATGGTCACTGTACAGTCTATAGGTGAGGGGGGTCACACATGAGATACTGCGTACAGTATGGTCACTGTACAGTCTATAGGTGAGGGGGTTACACCCGTGATACTATATACAGTATGGTCACTGTACAGTCTATAGGTGAGGGGGGTCACAAACATGATACTACATACAGTATGGTCACTGTACAGTCTATAGGTGAGGGGGTCACATGTGGATACTACATACAGTATGGTCACTGTACAGTCTATAGGTGAGGGGGGTCACACACTTGATACTACATACAGTATGGTCACTGTACAGTCTATAGGTGAGGGGGTCACACATGTGATACTACATACAGTATGGTCACTGTACAGTCTATAGGTGAGGGGGTCACACATGTGATAGTACATACAGTATGGTCACTGTACAGTCTATAGGTGAGGGGGTCACACATGTGATACCACATACAGTATGGTCACTGTATAGTCTATAGGTGAGGGAGTCACACATGTGATACTACATACAGTATGGTCACTGTACAGTCTATAGGTGAGGGGTCACCCATGTGATACTACATACAGTATGGTCACTGTACAGTCTATAGGTGAGGGGGTTACACACGTGATACTGCATTCAGTATGGTCACTGTACAGTCTATAGGTGAGTGGGTCACTCATGAGATACTGCGTACTGTATGGTCACTGTACAGTCTATAGGTGAGGGGGTCACATGTGATACTACATACAGTATGGTCACTGTACAGTCTATAGGTGGGGGGTCACACATGTGATACTACATAAGTATGGTCACCGTACAGTCCATAGGAGAGGGGGTCACACATGTGATACTACATACAGTATGGTCACCGTACAGTCTATAGGTGAGGGGTTACACATGTGAGACTACATACAGTAGTGGTCACTGTACAGTCTATAGGGGGAGGTGGTCACACATGTGATACTACATACAGTATGGTCACCGTACAGTCTAAGGTGAGGGGGTCACACACGTGATACTACATACGATGGTCACTGTACAGTCTATAGGTGGGGGGGTCACACATGTGATACATACAGTATGGTCACTGTACAGTCTATAGTGAGTGGGTCACACGTAATACTACATACAGTATGGTCACTGTATAGTCTATAGGTGAGTGGGTCACACGTGATACTACATACAGTATGGTCACTGTACAGTCTATGGGTGAGTGGGTCACACGTGATACTACATACAGTATGGTCACTGTACAGTCTATAGGTGAGGGGGTCACACATGTGATACCTACATACAGTATGGTCACTGTACAGTCTATAGGTGAGTGGGTCACACATGTGATACTACATACAGTAGGGTCACTGTAGAGTCTATAGGTGAGGGGGTCACACATGTGATACTACATACAGTATGGTCACTGTACAGTCTATAGGGGAGGGATCACACATGTGACATACAGTATGATCACTGCACTGCACAGTCTATAGGTGAGGGGGTCACACATGTGATACATACAGTATGGTCACTGTACAGTCTATAGGTGAGTGGGTCACACGTGATACTACATACAGTATGGTCACTGTACAGTCTATAGGTGAGTGGGTCACACATGATACTACATACAGTATGGTCACTGTACAGTCTATAGGTGAGGGGGTCACACATGTGGT
The DNA here is from genome assembly GCA_947044405.1 of Leptodactylus fallax. Taxonomy (NCBI): domain Eukaryota; kingdom Metazoa; phylum Chordata; class Amphibia; order Anura; family Leptodactylidae; genus Leptodactylus; species Leptodactylus fallax. Next base: position 841 of record CAMRHE010002193.1, on the reverse strand, counting down.
ACTACATACAGTATGGTCACTGAACAGTCTATAGGTGATTGGGTCACTCATGTGATACTACATACATTATGGTCACTGTACAGTCTATAGGTGAGGGGGTCACACATGTGATACTACATACAGTATGGTCACTGTACAGTCTATAGGTGAGGGGGTCACATATGTGACATACATTATGGTCACTGCACTGTACAGTCTATAGGTGAGGGGGTCACACATGTGATACATACAGTATGGTCACTGTACAGTCTATAGGTGAGTGGGTCACACATGTGATACTACATACAGTATGGTCACTGTACAGTCTATAGGTGAGGGGGTCACACATGTGATACATACAGTATGGTCACTGTACAGTCTATAGGTGAGTGGGTCACAATGTGATACTACATACAATATGGTCACTGTACAGTCCATAGGTGAGGGGGTCACACATGTGATACTACATACAGTATGGTCACTGTACAGTCTATAGGTGAGGGGATCACACATGTGACATATGGTATGGTCACTGCACTGTACAGTCTATAGGTGAGGGGGTCACACACGTGATACTACATACAGTATGGTCACTATACCGATGATGGGCGATGTGTACCGTCTGTAGTATAATATATGAACTATGGGATGATATAGATGATAGGAGTAGTCATCCACATTTCTGGTGAGTTATAACCCCGGCACCTCTCCCTGTAGTAGATGACTCCAGTGTTATTGGGGCGGGGGCCCTTCCATCATCTTCCTTGGAGGGGGGGTCACTTTTCATTCACTGCTTCAGTTCTCCTTGGAGAATCCCCGGACACAGTCATAGTCTGGATATGTGCGAGGAGGAGACTCAGGA
>CAMRHE010002192.1:0-10413 GCA_947044405.1 Leptodactylus fallax | reverse complement strand
TAAGTTAATAAAGGTTAGTTAAAGGTAAAATGACAGGGCTAAAGACAAGCAAAATATACAATATAGCATGAACAATTTCAAGGCAAATTCTGCAATGGTTTCTACTTTTACTCTGTCCACTTCTGCAGTATGGACACTGAATGAACAATATACTCAAAACTATCCCTAACTGACCCTGACATCACATTTGGGTGCACCCCCTTTTCCCCAGTGGTCCAGGTGGACCGCTTACAGTCTGTAGAAGCGCGCGGTGGGGCCCAAAGTCGTTCCTTTCTTTTATAGCGAAACGTCCTCTCCTCACGGTTATCAGGATCTTGGGAGAAATGAAGTCCTTTTTAACAGGGAAACCCAATGAATGCAATGTAATCCAACAGCAGATTCCACTCAGCACACTGACAGTCCTGCCGAATCCATACACTGAGCTGGGATGTAAGCCGGGGTTTAGCAGGTGCTGTCCAGTACATCAACAGCACTGCGAGTCTCTATCTGTGGTATCCATATACACAGTCACAATGTCAGTCTCACTGATCAGCCACTGAGCACAGTTCCTTTCACATGGACTCACTAGTCCTGTTGTCTCTTTACACTCTGTTTGTCTCTGGACCAAGATACAGCTTAGCTGTACAGAAAAATCTCCACACCAGTTCAATACAACACTTGCTAAGATGGCTGCTGCTCTCTGTCTCGTCACTTCCTGCTTCTCTGCTCACATTCTGTCTGCAGAACAGGCAAGCTGACATAAAAGGGGGGGGAGTCACTCCAGCATCATGTCACAATTACAATGGCTGCTGTCTTAAAGGAACAGAATCACAGAAATACATTCAACATTAACAGTTTATACAGACAAATAAAGCTTAGGACAACATTGGCTGTCTCTTACATATTCCCCCCCACTTTAAGATTGGCAGTCCCTGCCTATGACTGTATATCCAGAGGGTTGTACTTTTATGCACAGGGTGGTAGTATACCGATGTATGGCAGGCCAAACAAACTCATCCTGCGCATACCGAACAGGGGGAATACCAGCATTTGGCCTAGTGGTCCGTCTGAGGACCGGTGGTATATTATGGGGTGCTGCAGCTATGGGCTGAGAAGGACCAGCGGATTCCGCACCAGAGGGGGCACAGGCCGGAGATACAGTAGTCACAGGTGGAACATCCCCAGGAGCAGGGATCGGCCAACAATCATCCTCCTCGTCGGAGGCCCATTCCGCACCTCCATTCTCTGACTGTGGGAGCTCATTCACATTGGCAGGCCCATCGTGATTTGTCCCTTCAGAATGACACAGGCGCAACATATTTCGGTGAAGTACTCGAACACAATCAGTTCCTTCTTTCTGGACCTGGTACACTGGCCCATTCGCATACTTGCGGCCAACAACACGATACGGCAAAGCCTCCCATCTGCTTTCCAATTTCCCTTGGGGTTTCTTGACACGAACTAGCACCAGGTCGCCTGGTTGCAATGGTGCTTCTTGCACTGGGGTCTTATCAGGATGGGGATGTTCTTGCAGGCGCTGCCGCACCAATCGATGGATCGTCTCAAGTCTCTGCCGATGCGCCCGCACCCAAGAGGTTGGATCCCTCGGAGGGAACCCATCCACATCATTCAACTGTAATTCTCCTATACTTCGCCCAGACCGCCCAAAGAGAAGTGTATAAGGAGAGTACCCCGTTGTAGAATGGACCTGATTGTTATAGGCCCACACCATTTCAGACAAGAACTGAGGCCACTGTAACTTCTTGTCTTCCTCCAGAGTCCGCAGCATCTGTAGCAGAGTTCTGTTGAATCTTTCACAGGCCCCATTTCCCTGAGGGTGGTATGGAGTCGTGTGCGACTTCTTTATCCCGTAGATACGTTGAACTTCTTTCATTACGTGTCCCTCAAAGCAGGCGCCCTGGTCGGAGTGGATGCGTTGGGGGCACCCATATACTCGAATGAAATCTTGGCACAGAGCACGAGCTGCTGACTCAGCTGTCTGGTCCTTGGTGGCGGTTACCACCGCAAATTTGGTGAAGTGATCCACCATTACGAGGCAATACTGGTGTCCGCTATTGGATGGGCCCACCATTAGATAGTCTATCATGACGATTTCTAAAGGTTCCTGGGTCACGATGGTTTGCAGGGGAGCTCTCTGTTCTATTGCCTTATGGATCTCACAAGTTCGACAGCTGCGGCATACTTCTTCGACCATTTGACGAAGACCAGGGCAGTAAATCAGTCGCTGTAACCAACGAAAGGTCTTCTCATGACCAAAATGTCCATTCTTATTATGAGCCTCAACTGCCAAGGAGCGAGCCAGTTCACTAGGCACCACAATTTGGTATTGAATGTCGATCTCAGAAGGTAAATAGACCTTTCGGCATAGCACTCCATTTTTCATCTCCAACTTTTCCCACTGACTCAAAACAGATAATATCTCACGTGTCAGTCGTTCTCTTTCCTCTCTACAGGGCTTCTGGCCTTTCTCAACACACTTGATCATCTGTGCCAGCCCCTCATGGGTCTGTTGTATCTGTGCCCATTCCTGTCGTGAGGGACCAAAGAAAGGAGCCGTTTCAGTCCCCTCCATCTCAAACTGATTAGCGGCGGCCAAGGCCTGTGAAAATCTGCTGAAGTCGGGCACCTCCACATGCTCCAACTCATGATCCACGTCTACTGTGGGGGTCTGGGCGGTTACCCTAGAAAGCCCGTCAGCATTCTGGTTCTCTGTCTTGGACCGATACTTAATGCGGTAATTGAACTTAGTCATTCGGGCTATCCACCTCTGCTCTAACGCCCCGAGCTTGGCATTTTCCAGGTGAGCTAGTGGGTTGTTGTCAGTCAGTACTAAAACTTCAGCACCGGTCAAATATTCAGAGAATTTCTCGGTCATGGCCCATACCAGTGCCAACAGCTCCAACTTAAATGAACTATAATTCTCGGGGTTTCTTTCAGAATCTCTCAAAGACCGGCTGCCGTACGCTATGACCCTCTCCTGGCCATCCTGAAGCTGGGAAAGCACTGCTCCAAGACCATACAGGCTTGCATCCGTATACAGCTGGAACGGCAAGTGGTAATCAGCATATGCCAAGATTGGGGCTGTTGTCAGTGCATCCTTTAATGCCTGGAAGGCTTGTTCCTGTTCAAGTCCCCACTTCACGGACCGGTTCTTTGGACCACCGGATGTGCCTCGTAGGAGAGCATTAAGTGGTGCTGCTACCTTGGCGAAATCCTTAATAAACCGTCGATAGTAACCGGCTACTCCAAGGAACGCCCTCACTTCTCGCAGGGTAGTCGGTATTGGCCAATCTTGAACAGCCGCTATCTTGTCTCTTGATGGTCTCACCCCTTCTCCTGATACGCGGTGACCCAAGTAATCAATTTCAGATTGGAACAACCGACATTTACTGGGTTTCAATTTGAGCCCATGTTCCCGCAATCTTCGAAATACTTGCCCCAACTGGTGGAGATGGTCTTCAAAGGTCGCAGAATACACTATAATGTCATCCAAGTAGATGAGAGTGAACTCAAAGTTGAAGTCACCGAGACATTTCTCCATCAACCGCTGAAACGTTCCGGGTGCATTTGTCAACCCGAAGGGCATCCGGTTAAATTCGTATAGTCCCATGGGCAAGATGAATGCCGTCTTCTCCTTGTCTTTTGTGGCCATCGGCACCTGCCAATACCCACTAGCCAGATCTAGTGAGGAGAAGTACCGGGCTCTCCCTAGCGCTGAGAGGGACTCCTCAATCCGTGGCAAGGGGTAGGAATCTCGTACGGTGCAAGCGTTTAACTTCCGATAGTCTACGCAAAATCGGATGGACCCATCTTTTTTTCTTACTAACACCACAGGAGCTGCCCAGGGACTCTGGCTTTCTTGGATGATCCCACCCTGTAGCATCTTAGCTAACAGTTCTTTTACTTCCTGATACAACTGTGGAGGAATTTGTCGGTAGCGCTCTCTAATTGGAGGGGTGTCTCCTGTGGGAATCTCATGGTAGATCCCTGTGGTACATCCAAAATCTTCAGCATACCGTGAAAAGGCGGCTCGGTTCTCCCACAACAGTTCATCTACCTTCTGCACCCATTCCAGAGAACATGAACTTGCATCCATCTTCATCTGTTCTCGAATTGCACGGCCATTCCATTCAGAGGTGGGTTCCTCATCTTCTCCCATGGACACAGTTACGGTCCACTCATCCCTTTCAGTCGGCTTCAGCTGCATTGGAGTTACTTTCCTTACTTCCTCCGGAGTCACATAGATGTTAGCCAGCTGCCTCCCTGGGGTCAGGTCCACACTCTGGTCCTGAGTGTTTACACATCGAAGTGGTACTCTTCCATTGCGAACTATTGCCAAGGAACGGGCCACTAGCGGATCAACACCTCCTTCGGCTGCCTGCAGTGGTTCTACCAACACAGCTATGCCCTCTAGTTTCCGACAGGTGCCTACGGGCATGGACACTATTGTCTCCCGACTGGGTGGCAGTGTAACTTTTGTATGCAAAGGAACTGAAATTCGAGCCAGAGGACGCTGTGCATCTGAACTTTTCTGTAAGCCACATGTCCGGATCAGCCGCTGGAAAGCTGTTTGAGTAGGCCGATGGGTGGTGGTTTCTTTCCAATAACCGTGACCTTTCTTTTCAAAGAGGATCTGATCTAATTCTTTTAACACATTCATCCCCAAAATGACAGGGACCTTTACTTCATGTGACTCCTGTACCACCACAATGCCTTTCCTACCTAGATCTTGGCCACATACCCGGACATTCATCCAGGCCACTCCCACGACCGGAACTGGTAACTGGTTAGCTGCGACCACTCGTACGAATGTATGGGGATCATATTTCACATGTTGCCGGAAGTACCGTTCATAACAGTCTCTACTCAAGGTCGTTACTTGGGAACCCGTGTCAATCATCCCGGTAACCGGAATACCCTCCATTTCCACCTGTATGACAGGACTTGCAGCGATCAGGTCATCATCAGGGCATTCTCCCCACATAGTCTCCTTGTCAGTCTCCCCTACTACACGCCCTTCAGCAGCAGGGGACTTCAGTTTAACGGCGGTCTCTCATAAGTTTGTCGCTGCTCTGGACATCTAGCAGCAACGTGGCCCATCCGTCCACACTCCCAGCAGCGTATCCCCCGTCGTTCTGGCCATCTGTTTGGGCCCCTTCGGTAAGCCCCTTCGATTTCTCCTGAGCACTGCACTAAATGATTTGGACCCCTTCGGTAGGTCCTATCCTCACCCCTCCAGCGGGGTGGTGGGTGATTCTGACTTGCTGGGTGTGGATGGCTCACCCTTTCATCTCCAGTCTTCTGGAAGTCTGCAATTTTCATAGACTGCTCATCACAACGAGTGTGCAAGTGTTCCATTTGTTCTTGAAGTTTCTGCATTACTGTGAGAATTTCTTTAACCGTCCCTTTTTCTACTGTCTCTGAGCCAGAACTAGCCCCCTGTGACAAAGTAACTCCAACTGCGGTCTGCGGCCTCGGGACCATACTATTGGCACGGGAGATGGCCTCTACCTGTACATCATGGAATTTAGCATCAGTCTCTCGTCGTATAAAATCCTGCATAGTCACAGTTAAACTGCCGTCACGTATCCCCAGGACAAACTGGTCACGGAGAGTCCGATCAGGGTTACAGAAGGCTGGCGAGCCCCCTCTTTCCTTCCTTTGAATATCTCGGAGCAGTTCTTGTAGGGCATTTGCATATTGGGGAAGGCTTTCATTCTCCTGTTGTACCCTCTGGAAGAACCGAGCCTGCAGAGACCCCAGCAATGCAGTTTCTCCATAAATGGTTTCTAGAATCTGGACTACTTGCTCAAATGTCTGCCTTTGTTCAAATGGCCTCAATATCACCGTGGTCTTAGCATCCCCTTGTAATGTCAATATTGCTAGCTCTACTAGTACTTCTGGTGCGGTCTGGTACATTCGCTGTATCATTCGTATCTGTTCCACCCACATACTCACTGACATATTATTGCCATCAAATTTAGCTAACTGACTCATTATAGCCCCTGCTGGCATTCTTCCTCCAGCACCATTCTCCCGAACGGGTGCGTCACCGTCCATTCTGGTAAGCGGATCCTGCCGACTACGCCAATTTGTGAACCGAGAGCAAGGCAGGTGGTTTGGACTCCGCAACCAGAAATGAACGCACACGCGGTAGTTCAAGAAAAAAATATATATTTACTATAAGTTAATAAAGGTTAGTTAAAGGTAAAATGACAGGGCTAAAGACAAGCAAAATATACAATATAGCATGAACAATTTCAAGGCAAATTCTGCAATGGTTTCTACTTTTACTCTGTCCACTTCTGCAGTATGGACACTGAATGAACAATATACTCAAAACTATCCCTAACTGACCCTGACATCACATTTGGGTGCACCCCCTTTTCCCCAGTGGTCCAGGTGGACCGCTTACAGTCTGTAGAAGCGCGCGGTGGGGCCCAAAGTCGTTCCTTTCTTTTATAGCGAAACGTCCTCTCCTCACGGTTATCAGGATCTTGGGAGAAATGAAGTCCTTTTTAACAGGGAAACCCAATGAATGCAATGTAATCCAACAGCAGATTCCACTCAGCACACTGACAGTCCTGCCGAATCCATACACTGAGCTGGGATGTAAGCCGGGGTTTAGCAGGTGCTGTCCAGTACATCAACAGCACTGCGAGTCTCTATCTGTGGTATCCATATACACAGTCACAATGTCAGTCTCACTGATCAGCCACTGAGCACAGTTCCTTTCACATGGACTCACTAGTCCTGTTGTCTCTTTACACTCTGTTTGTCTCTGGACCAAGATACAGCTTAGCTGTACAGAAAAATCTCCACACCAGTTCAATACAACACTTGCTAAGATGGCTGCTGCTCTCTGTCTCGTCACTTCCTGCTTCTCTGCTCACATTCTGTCTGCAGAACAGGCAAGCTGACATAAAAGGGGGGGAGTCACTCCAGGGGGGAGTCACTCCAGCACTGTCTGAGGACTTGAGAAGCAAAATTGTGAGGAAGCATGAGCAATCTCAAGGCTACAAATCCATCTCCAAAGACCTGAATGTTCCTGTGTCTACCGTGCGCAGTGTCATCAAGAAGTTTAAAGCCCATGGCACTGTGGCTAACCTCCCTAGATGTGGACGGAAAAGAAAAATTGACGAGAGATTTCAACGAAAGATTGTGCGGGATGGTGGCTAAAGAACCTCGACTAACATCCAAACAAGTTCTAGCTGCCTGCAGTCCGAGGGTACAACAGTGTTGAACCCGTACCATTCTGTCGGTGTCTGAATGAAAAGGACTCTATGGTAGGATACCCAGGAAGACCCCACTTCTGACCCAGAGACATAAAAAAGCCAGGCTGAGTTTGCCAAAACTTACCTGAGAAAGCCAAAAACTTTTGGAAGAATGTTCTCTGGTCAGATGAGACAAAAGTAGAGCTTTGGGAAAAGGCATCAACATAGAGTTTACAGGAAAAAAAGAGGCCTTCAAAGAAAAGAACACGATCCCTACAGTCAAACATGCCATGGAGGTTCCCCTGATGTTTTGGGGTTGCTTGCTGCTTCTGGCACTGGACTGCTTGACCGTGCCATGGCATTATGGAAGTCTGAAGACTACCAACAAATTTTGCAGCATAATGTAGGGCCCAGTGAGAAAGCTGAGTCTCCCTCAGAGGCCATGGGCCTTCCAGCAGGACAATGACCCAAAACACACTTCATAAAAAGCACTAGAAAATGGTTTGAGAGAAAGCACTGGAGACTTCTAAAGTGGCCAGCAATGAGTCCAGACCTGAATCCCATAGAACACCTGTGGAGAGATCTCAAAATGGCAGTTTGGAGAAGGCGCCTTTCACATCTCAGGGACCTGGAGAAATTGGCCAAAGAAGAATGGTCTAAAATTCCAGCAGAGCATTGTAAGAAACTCATTGATGGTTACCGGAAGCGGTTGTCTGTAGTTATTTTGTGTAAAGGTTGTGCTACCAAGTATTAGGCTGAGGGTGCCAATACTTTTGTCCTGCCCATTTTTGCGTTGAAATGATCAATGATTTGACTTTTTTTTTCATTCTCTTTTGTGTTTTTTCATTGCAAGCAAAATAAATGAAGATATTATTACCAAAGCATTTTGATTGCAATCATTTTGTGGAAGAAATTGAGTATTATCTGACAGAATTGCAGGGGTGCCAATACTTTTGGCCAGCACTCTATCTATCTATCTATCTATCTATCTATCTATCTATCTCTATCTCTCTCTAAGCTTTTTCTGAGATCACATGTATTGAATATTATATTCTACTACTCACATAGATATTATCTGTCTATACCAAAGCAATCTGCCCTCTGCTACATCTATACTTCCTCAATATGAGGTTGCAATACTAACAAAATCATCAGTATTAATGTAAAAACTAGCTAGTATATAGAAATAAAATTAAGGAGCAAAAAACGTATTTTCTTTATATATTTCTTAGGAAAAAGTGAATGTAACTAAGGTTGTTCTTGGGGCCCATTCATTAAAAGAAAATGAAAATGAAAAACAGACATTAAAACGTTATTGAATCGTTCATCCCCCACAGTATGTAACAGATCAAGAAAGCGTTTCGACATTAAGCTGCTTAAGGTGAGAGTTTTCTTCTACTGTGACCATTATAATATTTACTTGTGAAAACTTCAATCAAATGTTCATACAAATAGTCCTTTAAGTATTGAGTCCCAATAGAGGTTCCTGAGGCCTCATAATTGCCTGTATGTCTCCTCACACATGGAGGTGCCAGAGGCCTCTGTGGTACCTCTGTATGTCTCCTCACACATGGATGTGCCTGAGGCCTCTACAGTACCCTCTGTATGTCTCCTCGCACATGGCGGTGCCTGAGGCCTCTGGAGCACTTGCATGTCTCCTCACACATGGTGGTGCCTGAGGCCCCCACAGTACCTCTGTATGTCTCTCACATGGTGGTGCTGAGGCCTCTACAGTACCTCTGTATGTCTCCTCGCACATGGCGGTGCCTGAGGCCTCTACAGCACCTCTATGTTCTGCACATGACGGTGCCTGAGGCCTCTACAGTACCTCTGTATGTCTCCTCACACATGGCGGTGCCTGGAGGCTCCCACGGTACCTCTGTATGTCTCTCACATGGATGTGCCTGAGGCCTCTATACCTCTGTATGGCACTGCACATGGCGGTGCCTGGAGGCCTCTACAGTACCTCTGGGGGGCTCACACATGGTGGTGCCTGAGGCCTCTACAGTACCTCTGTATGTCTCCTCACACATGGTGGTGCCTGAGGCCTGGTAGTACCTCTGTATGTCCCGAATGGCGGTGCCTGAGGCCTCTACAGTACCTCTGTATGTCTCTTGCACATGGTGGTGCCTGAGGCCTCTCTACAGTACCTCTAAAAGGCCTCCTCTATAGGTGCTGAGGCCTCTACAGTACCTCTGTATGTCTCCTCACACATGGCGGTGCCTGAGGCCTCTAGGCACCTCTGTATGCCCTCTCACACATGGAGGTGCCTGAGTCCTTAGGTACCTCTGCATGTTTCCTCGCTCACATGAGTTCCTGAGACAGGGCAGTACTTCTGTATACTTCCTCACATATGGAGTTGCCTGAGGCCTCTGCAGTACCTCAGTATCTTCCTCAATGGCGGTGCCTGAGGCTTCTAGGTACCTCTGTATGTCTCCTCACACATGGAGGTGCCTGAGGCCTCTATGTACTTGTCTCCCACATAAAGAGGTGCCTGAGGCCTCTGCCAGCACCTCTGTCTCCTGCCACATGGTGAGCCTGAGGCCTCTTGGTGGTACCTCTGTATGTCTCCTCACACATGAAAGGAAGCTCTGAGGCCTCAAGCATTCTGTATGTCTCCGTGTCACATGGTGGTGCCTGAGGCCTCCTCACACATGGAGGTGCCTGGGGCCTCTACAGTATCTCTGTATGTCTCCTCACACAGGTGCCTGAGGCCTCCCACATGGTGAGTTTCAGGCCTTAAGTACCTCTGTATGTCTCCTCACACATGGTGGTGCATGAGGCCTCTACAGTACCTCTGTATGTCTCCTCACACAGGTGCCTGAGGCCTCCTCACACATGGTGTTTTGCGCTCCTGCTGGGTACCACTCAAGGCTTCCTCACACATGGGAGGTGCCTGAGGCCTCCTCACACATGGTGGTGCCTGAGGCCCCTACAGTATCTCTGTATGTCTCCTCACACATGGATGTGCCTGAGGCTTCCCACAGTACCTCTGTATGTCTCTCCTCACACATGGATGTGCCAGAGGCCTCTACAGTAGAAAACCTCTGTATGTCTCCTCACACATGGCGGTGCCTGAGGCCTCTACAGTATCTCTGTGGGCTCTCTAATATTAACATGGCGGTGCCTGAGCCTCAAGCAGTACCTCTGTATGTCTCCTCACACATGGTGGTGCCTGGAGGCCTCTACAGTACCTCTG
>CAMRHE010002191.1:0-10417 GCA_947044405.1 Leptodactylus fallax | reverse complement strand
TTCTTATTTGGTTTTCACAATAAGTGTAAGAAACAATATTGACATACATTGCACTATACATTTTGTTTTGGATTCGTCCATGGTATATTCTTTGAATTGTACATCAATGAGACAAAGATAAAGATTGTAGAAATGTTAAACAATAACAATAACATGTGGGCACTTTGTTAAGGTTAGCGTGAGATACTTCAGAGACATTCTTCCATGTTTTCTACCCCGTCTCCATTCCCTCCATCTCCACACCCACTACGATGTACAAGAGTGGATTCCATATAACTCCGTGGCTCCCACTATGCGACAAATCGAGAATTAATCCACGCGTCCCACACCTTTTCAAAGCTATGATATGAGTCATTTCCCAGTGCAATTATCCTCCCGTAGGTATATGTATTGTTAATGGCTAGCAACAATGCGGAGCGGGGGGGTCACGCTCACTTTGTGCCACTTTTTGGCGTCAGTTTCTGGGTTTTTGTTTTCCTTCTTGGGTTCTGGGGGGGGTGTAGGGGAGGTGGAAATTGAATATTTCTGATAGCATGTCAAAGACTCTATTCCAATATCCACGAATTATGGGGCATTGTCCCAAAATATGGAAAAGGGTTCCTCTCCCTCCACATCCTCTCCAGCAATTCCCAGAGACGGAAGGGTATATCATTTGTAAAGTGGATGGGGTTCGGTACCACCGTAAAGTAATTTTCATCACTGTTTCTATGTGGGTGCTACATTTTAAGGATGAGTGACTTAGTTTGATTGCTTGTTCCCACTCATCTAAAGTAATAACTCTTCCCAAATCCCTCTCCCAACAACGGAATGGTATAGATCTAGTAAAAGTCGCTACTCCATCCATCTTGTCATATAGAAACCGTAGTCCCCTCATCTTAGTCGACAACCAGGTGAATATCGTACTACTGTGGGGTAATTTCAATACCGGGTTCTTAGATATAAAGTGACATATTTGAGAGTATTTGAGGAAGTCACCACCATGAATTCCAAATTTCTGTGTTATATCTTTAAATGGTAAAAATTGTGTGGTATCAGACTGTAAATGGGAGACCTGTGTAATTCCCTTCGCCTCCCATCCCGAAGTTACCAGGTCCTCTATCGCCCAGGCCAGAAGTGACAAAGGCATCTCTGAGGCACAAAACTGACTTGTAGGGTTTGCTTTCTCGTGAAGCAGCTTCCATGCGGTCACTGCTGCTTGCATGACTGGGGATAAGGACTCAGGCATAGGAATGCTCCAAAAGGGCGCCCACAGGGCATCCGCCAATTTTAAGGGATATATAAACTATATAAACGATTGCTCTATGTGTATCCATGGAACCGAGGTGTCTGCTAATCTCCATCTAGCACATTGCGTAACCAAGGATACTATGTAGTAATTCTTTACCACTGGTACTCCCAGTCCCCCCGCCTCTTTTTGTTTAAATAGGAAACTTTTATTGATTCTAGGTCTCTTTCCACTCCATATGTATTTTGAAATCATCCTTTGCATGGTTTCGAAAAACGAAACCGGGATGGATATCGGGAGTGTGCGAAACAGGTACAGGAGTCTAGGCAATAATAACACTTTGAAGGCTGCGACCCGCCCCATCCAAGACACGTCTATTTTGGACATTCGCTCCATCTCCTCCTGCATTATTTTCAACATGGGTGTATAGTTATTTCTATATAGGGCCCCTGTGGAAGGTGTCACCTGTATCCCCAGATACTGAACGCCATCTTTCCTCCAGTCAAAGTCATATTGCGATTGTAGGGGTTGAAGCAAAGGGGGAGGGATATGTAAAGATAGGGCTTGTGACTTGGCCATGTTTAGTTTATAAAATGAAAACGTCCGAAATTGGCAATAATCTCCATAAGTCGGGGAATAGATTTTTGCGGTTTGGACAAAGTAAGAATAATATCATCTGCATAAAGTGATATAAGATGAGTTTTGTCCCGTATAGCAATGCCACCTACCTCTGGGTCCAGTCTAAGTATCTGGGCCAGTGGTTCCATTGAGAGAACAAATATCAACGGCGAGAGGGGGCACCCCTGTCTAGTCCCGTTCGTTATTAAAAAAGGGATCCGATACTACCCCATTAGTGAATACTCTAGCAGATGGTGCAGAGTACAGCACCTCAATTGCTCCTAAAATAGCTCCAGCGAACCCCATGCTCCTGAGCACCAAGAAGGCATACAACCAGCAAATGCGGTCAAACACCTTCTTGGCGTCCAATGCGAGAATCACCGCCTCCATCTTTCTAGAATTGAAGTGGTGTATATATATTCAAAATACGTCTAGTATTGTCGTACGATTGCCTCCCCTTCACGAATCCCACTTGATCGTGGTTTATTAGGCTCGGAAGACAAGCATCTACTCTATTCGCTATAATTTTGGCGTAAATTTTTAAATCTGAGTTTAATAGGGATATTGGTCGAAAATTTTGGGGGCTGATGGCAGGCTTGCCCGGTTTAGGCAGCGTCACCACCAGGGCCTCCTGATTCTCCCTCGGAATAGTTCCAGAGTCCACCGCAGCTGTTAAAAAGGACAGTAGCGGGTTTAGCAGGATTGGAGAAAACTTTTTGTAATATTCGTTAGTAAGGCCATCTGGGCCCGGGGACTTTCGAGGTGGCAGCGACTTGACCACTGACAGCAATTCTGATGGCGAGATGGGCTCATTCAAAGAGTTCAATTGTATTTCAGTGAGTGTGGGTAATTGAGTGCTTGCGAGAAACTTGGCAATTTCTTGTTTCGTTGGATGTGTTACAGAGGAGTCCTCTCTAATGTTGTATAAGCCTTCATAGAAAGCTTTAAAGGCATTGGCGATGCCACTAGGATCATAGATTTTGTGGGTGCCATCTTTACTCTGGAGAAACGGGATTTTAGACTTTGCATGTTTTAGCTTAAGTTTGGACGCTAGAAGCTTACCTGCCTTGTTAGATTGAGAGTAATAAGTCACTTTCGCCCTTTTCAAGTTTTTCTCATAGTTATGCAGTACACAGGCTGTCAGTTGATGGCGTAGTGTCACCAACTTTGCTGCATTGGTGGGGGAAGGAGACTTTTTGTTACTATTATATATAGATTTTATTTGGTGCAGTAGTCGATCAATTTCTGCTAACCTAGTTTTCTTTTCAATGTGTCCTAGGCGAATAAATGTTCCTCTGATAAAAGCTTTGTGTGGGTTCCACAATATGTCAGGGCTAGGGGCAGAGGGAGCGTTGGTCCGAAAGAATTCCTTCAGATCATTTTCCAAAATTGCTTTATATTTTGGCTGTGACATTAAGAATTCATTGCACCTCCATACGTACACTCTGGGGCATTCATATTTTTCTCTGAGAGTCAAGGTTATTGCCGCTTGGTCTGACCATGTTATTTGTGAAATATCCGATTTCACGGCAAGGGGAATACTAGCTTGTTCTATTAAGAATAGGTCTATTTGTGAATAGCTATTATGCACAGTAGAATAATAGGTGTAATCTTTTTCAGTATTATGAAGGATGCGCCATATATCAAATAAGTCATGGCGATAGGAAGTAGATTCGTCTCTGCCTTGTGTACTCACGTCGTCCCAAGTGCCACAACCGAGGAGAGAACAAACTATGGAAACATTAAGCCACCTAAACAAAACAAAAAGAAGAAATGTGGTACAGCGGACGAGCGGCTGTTGTAATCCTGGGGGGATAAGTTCAGCAGTAGTGGACATGCGAATTCCCTTGTAAGGTGAGTCTCTAGCTGTGCAGCCCTTTTGGTGGACGTCTAGGGGTTTTCGTTCAATGCCATCCGTCAGACACTGGGCCAGGTGGTGGTTTGAGCGTCGGGTCAAGGATCGGAATGTCCCATTTATTTAGCAGCTTCTTGCCGTCTTCCAGAGATTTGATAACATGAGTAAGGTTGTCCCGGGATACGATCACTCGGACCGGGAATCCCCATTTATATAGGATGTTATGGTGGCGTAGTGCTGTAGTGATAGGGATGAATTGCCTTCTCAATTGTAGCGTTGCGGCCGAAAGATCGGAGTAGATGGAAATTTTATGGTATGGGTCAGGTAGACGGCCAATTTTCCGTGAGGTCAGCAGCACCAGTTCTTTAGTGCGGTAAAAATGAATCTTTGCTAAGACATCTCTGGGCACGGTTTCGTCCAGGTGTGAAGGCCTTGGGACTCTATGCGCTCTATCAATAGTTAAATCCATTATCGTGAGATTTGGTAGTAGCGTGCTTATCAGGTCTTGAAGGAAAACTGTTAGATTACTCGCAGATACTGACTCTGGAATCCCTCTAAACTTCAAGTTGTTGCGCCGCGAGCGATCCTCCAGGTCTGCTATTTTAGCTTTTAGAAACGACACGTCTTTTTCCACCTCACAGTGAGCATCTATAAGAACATTGTGGGATGCAGCAAATTCCTCCATTTTAGATTCCACATGAACAGTGCGTTTTTGCAATTCTTGGAGGTCTCTATCTAGCGGTTTAACCATTAAGGACATGTCAGTTGTCAGTGATTTACCAAAGGCCATTAGCATATTTTTCATGGAGGCCTCAGTAAGTGAACTTTCTGTAGCTGGAATATCTGCAAAAAAGTCTGTAGATGGCAGTACATACTGTGTGGTATTGCTCACCTCCCCTTCTGGAGACTCGGTGTGCTGGAGCCTGGGTTTCTGTTTGACCGGGCTAGCGGTGGGCGAGTGGGGTGTCTCCACGTTGTTCAGGCCTGTAGGCCTCGGTGTGTTGGCAGGAGAAGGCCCCGGAACCGCGCTTGCCCCGGCCCGCCGGGGAGACGGCCCCGGTGCCTCCGGACCCCCGCACTCCAACAGCTGCGGTATCGACGGCGCTGAAAACGTTCTCCGCTGAGCGGAGAGGGTGAGCGAGCTCCTCCGGAGGGTCCTGAGACGGAGTGGAGGCCCCGGAGACAGCGCTGGATCCCGGACCATCGCCATTTTGATCTTCCCCTCCTCCGTGGGGGAAGTAAAAATCTGAGATTTTCTGCGGTTTTACCGCAGATTTTCTCTTTCTCGGCATCCCCGAAGGTAGGAAGGGTTCCCGATGTCGTTTGGGTAAGAGCAGTCCACGGGCACGTCGCTATGTCTGTCGCTGTAGGAGACTCAGGCCTGGAGCTGTACAATTATGCGGCCATTTCACTCCACAGTAGGCTACGCCCCCCCACAAAATATTTTAAACAACATATTCCTCTTCTCCTTCAACAATAACTGGGTCAGGTGGAGGCAAGTTACGTTTCGGGAATGGATTTTCCACAAAAGGCTTGTGAAGGGAGGAATGAAAAACAGGGGGGAATCCGCATAGAGTCTGGAAGTTTTAAACAAAACGTTACAGGATTAATTTGAGCCACAATTTCAAATGGTCCAATAAATTTCTGACCCAGCTTGGTTGAAAGTATCTTGAGCTTCAAGTTTTTTTGTAGAGAGCCATAACTTTTCTCCTTATTATTATTATTATTATTGTGTATTTATATAGCACCATTAATTCCATGGTGCTTTACATTTAAGGGAAGGAAGGGAAAGACTTGCGATGTCTATCAGCAGTTTTCTTATAGTGATCCTGAGCTTCATGCAGGGTGTTTGTCAATTTTTCTTGAACTTGCTTCAAGGTAGACAGTCTGTCAGTGACAGCAGGAACTGAAGAAATTGGAAGATTAGGAATGAATGTAGGATGGAAACCCATATTGACAAAAAATGGAAAATTCACCCAATCATCCTGGAGATAACTTGTATAACACTACAAATACTGTTCAAGAGTTTTGTTAGTACACTCAGTTTGGCCATTAGACTGTGGATGAAAAGCAGAAGATAAGTTCACTTCAATTCCTAGCTGGCACAAAAACTCTTCTAGAACTTTGAGGTAAACTGTACCCTACGGTCAGAAACTACATTGTCGGGTATGCCATGTAGGCGGAAAACTTCTCGAATGACCAATTCCACAGTCTCTTCAGCAGAGGGTACCCCCTTTGTGGGTATAAAATGAGCCATTTTGGTAAGACGGTCTACCTAAACTAGAATTGTGCGCATATCTTTTGAAGATGGTAGTGCAACAATAAAGTCGATAGAGACAGAACCCCAAGGATGAGATGGAATAGGAAGAGTAGTAATCCTATGGGTGAGGAACGAGTGGTCTTATTCCTAGCACAGGTTTGACAGGAAGAAACATACTTCTTGACATCCATCTGGTATATAGGACACCAAAATGAGCGAGACAAAAGTTCTTTGGTCTTTTTGACTCCCATGTGATCTGTGGGTCTAGAGTCATGAACAGAGTGCAGAAATTCTAATCGATTAGTCTCAGGAACATAAACACACTGATCAAGAGTCCAAACCCCATCTTTGAACGCCAAATCTATATCTGTGGGGGATGATTAAGGAAAGGGTCTCCACTATAACCTTCTTTAATCCTCTGAAGTATACATTTGCAAATGGTTGCCCCCACAAAAATTCTTAGCAGGTAAGATGGTGGTTTTGGGTGTGCCATCTTGCGTTATTTTGGAAAACATCCAGGATAAGGCGTCTGGTTTTAAATAGCAGGATCCAGGTCTGTAGGAAATGATTAGAGATGAGCGAATTTCTCAAAAAAATCGATTCTGCAGTTCGATTCGAATTTCCCAAAAAATTTTGCGTCGATTCAGATTCATTTGCGGCGAATAGCATTAAAAAACACCTATTTCCTGGCTTCAGAGAGCCTGTATAGTGGTGTAGAACATGGTGCCTTGCAGTAACACAGATAGGGAGCCAGCTGTAGTAGTCAAACAATACTGTGAGTCAGTATGACATGCACATGACAGGCATCGCTCTTAGAACCACTGCACACTTCACTTATTTGGACAGTTACGGGGCCAAAACTGACCATCTAACCAAGTGTGAACTCAGCCTTACAGGTCCATGTTAGTGCCAGGTAGAAAGAACTGTGCAGAGGCCCAACATCCTACTGTAGCGTGAAAAAGCGCACTTCTTTTACACCGTCGTCTGCTGATTCCACATAGATGTCTACAGAGTGGCAAGGCGACATAATGTGGAGGTAGCAGCATGAGGAGGCCACAGAGTGGCAAGGCGACATAATGTGGAGTTGACAGCAGCATGAGGAGGGCATACAGTCACCCAGTGGCAGCGGCATGAGGAGGACATACAGTGACCCAGTGGCAGCAGCATGAGGAGGCCATACAGTGACCCAGTGGAAGCAGCATGAGGAAGAACATACAGTGACCTGGTGGCAGCGGCATTAGGAGGCCATACAGTGACCCGGTGGCAGCGGCATGAGGAGGCCATACAGAGACCCAGTTGTAGCAGCACGAGGAGGACAGACAATGACCCAGTGGCAGAGTGATGAGGTGGTAGCAGCGTGAGGAGGCCACACAGCGGCAAAGTGATATATAGTGGAGGTAGGCAGCAGCCTTACGAGGCCATACAGTGACCCGGTGACAGAGTGTGGTGAGGCATCATGGATCATTTAATCTGCTGCATCAGGCATTGGTGGGTGGAAATCCTGGCTGATCCACGCCTGATTCATATTCACAAAGGTTAGTTTCTCCAAATTGTGGGTGGACAGGCGAGTTTGCCTTGGGGTAACTAGGGACCCCACCGCATTAAACACCTGCTCTGATGCCACACTAGTGGCTGGGCAGGACAGCTTTCCCAGCGCAAACTTAGCCAGTTGCGGCCACAAATCCAATTTGGCTGCCCAGAAGTCCAGCGGATCTTCCACGACAGGTGGCAGGGTGTACTCTAAGTATGCCACCACCTGCTGGTTCAAGTTCTGGTCTGTGTCTAGCTGCTGATGAGCAGCTTCTTCACTATGTGGGTAAAGAAAACTGCTCATCAGTGACTCTAGGGTCAGGCTGCTGCTGATAGAACTGATACTGCTCCTGCCACCCCCACCCCCTCCCACAGCTGCCATGCCAGTGCAAGTTGAGCGCTCAGGGCCCCCCCGGTCGCACATGCGAGAGGATGGACGATGCGCAGATAGGCAGCAGCCAACTTGCTACATAGCATGTCTCTATAGTATTTCAGTTTGTCCTCCCTCTCAGCGGGTGTAAAAAAGGCCCCCATTTTTCCACGGTAGTGAGGGTCTATCATGGTGGCGAGCCAGTAGTCATCCCTCTGCCGAATGGTGACAATTCGGCTGTCACTGTGCAAGCAAGTGAGCATGCATCGGGCCATTTGCACAAGTGACTCCGAGGGACTCCCTGCATCCATCTCCACTGCATACTGCCACAGTGTGTCTGGACCATCTGCCTCATCCTCCTTATTTTTCTTTTGCTGTTTTGGTTGCTCCTGCTCCTCCTCTCTACCCATTTGGCTACACATTGCTTGTGCTCCAATGTCCTCCTCTTACTCCTCCTCCTCCACTTCAGCCCCCACAGGGCTCATGTGGCTGTGAGATGAAGGCGCCACATCTCCAGTCCCCTGACCAGCCAGATTGAAAAGCATCTTTTCCAGGAAGTGAGTCAGTGGAATGACGCTGTTCATCTCGTAGTTCTGGCGACTGACTAACAAAGTGGCCCCCTCAAAGAGAACAAGCAAACGGCAAGTGTCAGGCATGAGCTGCCACTGGCTAACATTAAAGTTACACAGGGGAGTACCTCTGTCCACTTGGATCATCAAGAAATCGTTTATGACTATTCTCTGTTCATATACTCGATCCAACATATGGAGGGTTGAATTCCAAAGGGTGGAAACATCACATATCAGCCTATGTTGTGGGGGGCCGTTCTGCCGCTGCAGCTCAAGGAGGGTGTGCTTGGTGGTGTACGAGTGGCTGAAATGCATGAAAAGTTTCCTTGACATTTTTAGGATCTCTTGCAGATGGGTGAAACACTTAAGGAAACGCTTGACAACCAGATTGAACACGTGCGTCATGCAGGGCGCATGGCTCAGCCCTCCTTGACGCAGCGCCGACACCATGTTCTTCCCGTTGTCGGTTCCGATGGTTCCGATACTAAGTTGTCTTGCAGAAAGCCAGGATTCGATTTCTTGATGAAGAACACGGAGCAGTTCCTCCCCTGTGTGACTTCGTTTTCCCAGGCAAACGAGGTGTAGAACAGCGTGACATCGCCGTGCCCTGCACATGTGGTATGCTGGAGGAGCGCTGCCAATTGTCCCTGCAGTGGAGGCTGAGAACACAGTGGAGGATGAGGTGGACATTGTTGCAAGACCAACGGCGTGAGAACGTTGAGTTGGAAGCTGCGTCACCTGTTCAAGTTGATGGTGTGTCTAGGCAGGAACCACATTAACCTAGTGGGCCGTAAAGGACATATATTGTCCTTGACCGTAGTAACAGCTCCACACATCGGCGCTGCCGTGCACTTTGGCAGACACCGACAGGCTCAAGGACTTGCCCACCTTCTGTTCTACATATTTGTGCACGGCTGGCACTGCCATTTTGGCAAAGAAATGACGGCTTGGGACTCTCCACCTCGGCTCGGCACAAGCTATCAGTTCTCTGAAAGGTGCAGAGTCCACCAAGTGAAAAGGGAGGGTTTGCAGCACCAGCAACTTGGACAGGAGCACATTCAGCTTCTGCACCATTGGATGAGTGCACGCATATTGTTGTCTCTTTGAAATCGCTTCGGTGATGGATTGCTAACGCAATGACTGACTACGAGGAGGAGGAGGAGGAGGTACAGGAGCATCAGGACCAGCAGATGATGGGAAGGACAAACAGCTTCCTTCGCCTGAGGTGGTGGAGCCTTGACTGCCTGAAATGTGGTGCGTGCCACTGGGTGATGCAACAGTTGCTGCGGCAGGCTGGACCTCTACATTTTTGCCACGGTTCTCCCAGACCACTTTATGGTGATGCTGCATATGTTGATGCAGGACTTTGGTGCTAACATTGGCACCCTGTCCACGTTTCACCTTCTGCCCACCAATTCCACATATGGCCATATTCACCTCCCCCGGTGGCTTAACAAAAACCTGCCACACCGCCGAGTAGGTGATTTTACTTCCAACATTTCGCACTAACTGACTGCTACCGCCACTGCCTCCGTGAACCCCTGCACCACTGCTTTCCGGGTACGTAGGGTCCTGCGAAGCGGGTGGTCTACCCTGGATATGTTTGGCTCCCGACCTCCCACTGCTGCCACCCTGCTGACTCCAGGCCACACTAACAACTTTGCTGGCTCTGCCGCTGCCTAATGTGCAAGCTGCCACCTTCTTCTCCCGATGATGATAAAGCCCCTTCATCAACCGGCTTTCAATTACGATAGGCTACATCATCATCGAGTACTGTCTGCACATCACTGATGTCCTCCTCAACTGGCTCTGAGCTAGTTGAGCTCCCACGCCACTCTTCTCATCAGTACTTGCCCACCTACCAGAGGAAGCGGCGGATGTCTCCTCCAGACCTTGGCTGGGCAATACCTCCTGACTGTCCTGTGGTAGCTCCTCTTCACTGTATAGTGGATCTGAGCCCACAGCATAGAGTACTTCTCTGGCTGAGGGA
>CAMRHE010002190.1:0-10440 GCA_947044405.1 Leptodactylus fallax | reverse complement strand
GGGGGGTATGAGTATTATCCTCCCGCAACAGACTCTGGCGCTGACCTGTGTGTATAATGGGACCTGAAGCCTTCGCTGAAGGGAAGAGTGGGAACATATATGAAATATATCAGTGCCTCCACCCAGGATAGAGCCTCTGTATTACAGGGAGGATCTCTTCCTGGGACTTACCCATGAAGTACAGTTAGTAGCCTTAACAAGGATCACTGTACTAATCTCACAGTCTGAAGAATACATACAGATACCACATAAGGTTATAACAGTAGCTTTATAAGAATCAACAGGGTAATAATACATACATACAATATACTCAGAACACAGCAGTACTACAACAACCACCTATCACTGCCCTGAACTATATATATATATGGATCCCTAACTACGGTTACTAGCTAGGTCCTGTGAGTATATAGGGGGTAACACATACCTAACTATATACTGTGAAGTAAAGAGGAACAAGTGGCTCTTAGACTCCCCCAGACATAACATGTCTGTCTCAGCAGCTCTGCTCACATCTCTCCCCCAGCAGCTCTGCCTCACATGTGTCTGACTCACTGTATTTACAAAACAAAACTTGCACTAAATGCCTGGGGTCTCTGAAGCCAAACTGCAGGGGCAAAGAAGCCAGATACATTATATACTAGTAGAAATGGCAGTTCCCTACACTCTCCCTCTGGTGAAATCTTTACGTCACGTCAAAGACATACAAAGTCATAGTATACAGTCAACATTACCAATGACAATATCAATATGGTTGCTTTTGCATTTACAGAGTCACAACAGGTTAATAGGTATACATGCCAGCAGGAGCGAAAATTGGTAACATATTGACCAAAGTGGACACTGCACCCACCCAAGCATGGTATAAATGAGGCTGAGTAGTAAATCTGGGGTCCCCCAAACTATCATATGTCAGCATAGGTGGAGGGTGTCTAATTCTCTCTCCTCTCCGTACCTCTCTCTGAGGTAAACTAGCATGTCCAGGCCCTAAACTAGGGTTGTCTGCCATGGGAGGGGATGGTGCTGGTGGCGTAGGAGAGCTAGATCCCTGCTCATCTGTAGACACAGATCTAGGTACGAATTCTGGAGTTTGAGGGTTCATAGGTCTCCCTGAAGGAGAAGATACTGGTGATCTAGGAACTTCAGGAGCCACAGTCCAATCACTCTCAGGAGTTTCAGGAAGGTCAGGTGGAATATCGGCTAAGGACTGTGGAGAATCGCAGGCCGAGCCATCATTGGAGATATCCATACCATCAATCTGAGGTACAGGCAACAAATGATTTCTATGCCAAGTCCTGATCCTCCCGTCCCGTCCTTTTATCTTGTAGACTGGTATTCCAGGCAACCGATCTACCACTGTAAAGAGTTCACTCCGCCATCGATCAGCCAGCTTATGTTTTGCAGATGCTCCCAAATTCCGTAGCAGAACATGGTCCCCAGGGTTCAATTCTCGGTATCTTACTCGAAGATCAAATCTCCTTTTATTTCCTTCATTCACTTTGGCCGCATTTTCCTCAGCCAGCTGATAAGCACTCTTAAGCGTTTCTTTCAAACGTGCCACGTATCGGTAATGATCTCGATGACTGATACCATCGGTAGAGACTCCCAACAAGATGTCAATAGGTAGCCTAGGCTCTCTTCCAAACATCAGAAAGTATGGTGAATATCCTGTGCTCTCGTGCCTTGTACTATTATAGGCATGCACCATAGCCTCCACTTTTCGACTCCAGGATCGCTTATCCTCAATTCGTAAGGTACCAAGCATATCAAGTAAAGTCCTGTTAAATCTTTCAGGAAGGGCATCTCCCTCTGGATGGTAAGGCGTCGTCCGATGCGGATGTTCAACAACTGAAGTAACTCTTTGATCAGGTTACTCTCAAAATCCCGGCCTTGATCAAGATACAGCCGGTGTGGTAAGCCATAATGGATAAAATACTTTTCCCAAGCACTCTTGCAACAGTGACTGCTTTTGCAGTCCTTAGTCGGAAAGGCTTGAGCATATCGTGTAGAGTGATCAGTCACCACCCAATACATTTCCAAATCCTCTGGAGTCGTTGTCAATACAAAGGAAGTCTATGCAGACAAGATCCATGGGGCCAGACTCTTCAAGTGTCCCATGAGCCCGCCGAACCGGGGACAGTCTTCCTCTGCAAACATCTGCGACAGCACCTACACAGACGAGTCACGGTATCTCCTATTTTTGGGCCAGTAGGAGATCGGTCTTGCTTGTATTGGGCCATAAGTCTTCTCCAGGTCCCAAATGACCATGATAATCATGCAGACTTCAGGAAAAATCATCTTACCGAAAGCAGCTTGGAATAACTGGTTGGCGCCTTCCAGGGTGATCATGATACAGCACCACCCGATAAAGTGGCCATTGTCTATTTCAAACTTCTCCCAATCTCGTAGAAGTTGACTGCATTCAGAGGGTAGGGATGTCTTTAACATTTCTCTGTCTTGAGAACTCACTGCTTGATAAAGAGGTCCAATTAAAGGATCGATATTTTGACTCCAGATCATTCGCTTTGAAGATATAGAACAACTCTCAAAGGATCCTAAAGCGGCAGGGTAGGCAAACATGTCTGGTACAGCTTCGGGACTTCCCCAATAGAGTCAATAAGCCGAGTTTCAGAAAAGGCTACTCGGTCTTCTTCTAGCAGCCATGGCACACAAAGCTCCTACTCCAGGACTTGGCACTTCTTCCCATTCATCCACTACTTCCGGACTAGGTAATCCAGGCCGTCTTGATAGAAACATCTGCCCCAATGTTCTTGGAGATTTATACTTGAGTGTGAATTGGTAGTTGGATAAAGCTACCAACCAGCGATGTCCTGTAGCATCGAGTTTAGCGGTTGACAAAACGTATGTCAGTGGATTGTTGTCTGTTCTTACTTCAAACGTGGCTCCGTATAAATAGTCATGTAATTTATCAACAATGGCCCACTTGAGCGCCAAAAACTCCAATTTATGTACTGGATAATTTTTTCTCGCTGGGAGAAAGACTTCGACTTATGAAAGCTATGGGCCGTAACCCGGCCGGGTATTCTTGGTGCAGCACGCCACCTAATCCTTCAAAGCTGGCATCTACATGTAGCACATATGGCTTCGTGCATCAGCATAAGCCAGAACGGGAACTTCTGTCAATTTCTTCTTCAACAACTTAAATGCTTCTTCACAATCCAGTTCACCTATCGCCAAAAAGGCTTTTGGAAGATCCTTTCTTCTTTCCGGATCTCCTGCATCACTCTTCAACAGGTCGAGGAGGGCTCGAACAATTTTTGAATATCCTTTCACAAATCGTCGATAGAATCCACAAAACCCCAAGAAAGATTGCAACTCCGTAATATTTTGCGGTCGGGGCCAATTCACCACAGCTTCAATCTTACCAGGATCGGTAGCAACTCCTTCAGCAGAAACAATATGACCTACATAAGTGACCGAAGATCTACAAAATTTGCATTTGTCCGCCATAACTTCAGCCCCTCTTCTTTTAAGCGTTGGAGTACTCTCATGAGTCGTTCTTCATGTTCTTCCAGCGTCTTTCCAAACACAATAATGTCATCAAGATATACAAGGCATTCCCGGGGCACTAAATCACCTAACACTCTTTCCATCAACCTTTGGAACGTTGCTGGCACACCTTTGTACCTTGCGGCATACGAGTGAACAGAAAGAAACCCAAGGGGCATATGAAAGCTGTCTTTTCCTGATCCTCAGGTGCCATTGGGACTTGATGGTATCCCGATCTTAGGTCCATCACCTTGAACCAACAGTTTCCATTCAGAGCTTCCAGACTTCTTCAATTCTCGGCAGTGTATACTGATCAGGTAAGGTTCTCCGGTTCAGAGTTCTGTAATCCACACATAGGCGAATTGCTCCAGATTTTTTTCTTACCACCACAATAGGTGAGGCATAGGGGCTCTTACTGTCCACAATGATCCCCTGACCTTTCATTTGCTGTAGAGTCTGTCTTAACTCATCAACATCCTTTGGAGCAACTCTCCGTGGTCGCTCCCGGAAGGGAGTAGAATCGGTCAATCGGAAAGTGTGTTGAGCACTTTAGCACAACCTAATCCATATCATCCATGGAGAACACTTCCGATAATTCAGACAACTTCTGTGTCAGTCGCTGATTCCAGGCCTCTGGTAAATGTGGATCACTCAAGTCAAGATTGAGATTAGGGATTGCATCTCGGATTTGAATCCTGCACACTTCAGCGTATGGATTTACTCCAAGCACAGGGTAGCAGTGGGCCACATTCTGGTATGGTCCAATTACAATCGGATGCGGTGAACAGTTCCTCACTGTCACACAGGTAGATAACTCCACTTTATTTCTCAGTCCTTTCTCTCTGGGATCACCATCCAGCCATTCTGGTTAATCATTTCTTCAGGGGTTTCCATAAGGACATAACTCCCCCCTTCAAGCAAATCGGGAGCAATGCTGGAGGCTACTCTCAGAATTCTCTCCCCGCCGGCAGGAACTTCCAGGTTCTCTCCCCGATATGATATACCATTCCATGTCCATAGCCAGTAGACAGGGCATCACAGAGTTCTCTAAGATCAGAAGATATATTCACCGGCTGAGCTGCAGGGTTCCAATCTCTTCCAGAAACTTCTGAAAAGCATAATGCACTGCGGGACAATTAGTGCCAAGTATCACAGGAGCTGCACAAGAATCCCCTGTATCAGGACAGACAAGAGCCGTAATCTTCATGGGAGCGACACTCTGATCTTCTAATTCAGGGACAGCTATAACTACTTGTAGGCTGCCATCTACAGGATATGATCCTGAATTAAGCCCCCACAATTTCATTTGTCCTGTAGACTGAAGAGGTATATCCCTCAGATACTTTTGGTAGAACGAGCGATAAATCAGGGTCACTTGAGATCCTGTATCAAACAGGGCAGGAGCGGCATGACCATTGACAGTGACTTTGACAACGGACCTGGAGCCCGCGATAGCGCCTCTGGTCTTTACTCGGCCCGCCTTCCTTCGGTGTCTTTGATTCTGAATAGAGAAGACAGCACTGTGTCCCAATCCCTCACTGTCCTCCGTACACTGTCTGGCAGTATGGCCCGTCTGACCACATTTATAACAGGTTCTAGCATCCTTCCTCCATTGAGTGGCAGTGGGTGGAGTGGCGGACTGTCTAAGTTCTGACCGCTCCGCTGGTTTGTCCTTGTTTGAATTAGGAACAACATCTTCTTTAGAGATGCTTTTCGCTTTCTTAGGGGTACTAAAACTAATGTCAGCTTCTTGTTTCTTCACTAACTTCATTAAGTCAGGAAATGGAAGGACTCTATCAGATAGTAAGACCTTGAGTACTTGAGCAAGAGGATGATGAGGTTGTAACCCTCTCACCAACTGACTGGTTCTCATAGCGTCTACCTCTGAAGTAGATATAGCTGCGTGGTACACCAGACGTGAAAGAAGTAGCTGTAAACGGTTAATAAAAGTAGAGACATTTTCCCCTTCTTTTTGACGAACCATTCGGTAATCAGCAACCATCTGGGCAAGGTCATAGTATGGCTCAAAGTGATCAGACAGTACTTGTATATAGTCCAATGCACTCACTCCTTCATGAGAGTCTCTGTACAAGCGGATCAATTCTGCAGCAGGAGACCGCAAACTTTCACTGATACGCTGCCGCTTGCCTTCTTCAGAGCAAGACCATTCCTTCAGGCATTGGAGAGTATGTTCTTTCCATATCTCAAAGTTTTCCTCCCCTTGTGGTACTGGGACATTACCAGAGAATACTTTTAGTTTCTTGTAGTGAGTGGCCTGCAGGCCCTGAGCTAACATTTCAGTCAGCCTGGCTAAAGTGCTAATAGCACTGTCACTAGAGGAACTGCTAGCGACGGCCATACTGGGGGGTAACTGGCTGAGCGGGGTTCTTCCTTTACCTGAACCAGGGGAGGAACAGGAGGTCGGTAAGAATCAACAGGGTAATAATACATACATACAATATACTCAGAACACAGCAATACTACAACAACCAGCAAGTCCTCAACCGTCTTAGGTTATATACCCGGGTATATATATATATAGATATATAGCAAGAGTCCAGTGCACAATACCTCCAGGCAACAGAAGAGATGCAGGGGCCCCTGTGGATGACTGTGGATCCTCGGATTCTTCCAGGAGATGACAGACAGCCGATCAGGAGATGATGATGATGATGGTGAGATTCTTCACAGGCAGCAAACAGGGCGACGGTGACGGCAGTAGATGCAGCTTAGACTCCCCAGACATAACATGTCTGTCTCAGCAGCTCTGCTCACATCTCTCCCCCCAGCAGCTCTGCCTCACATGTGTCTGACTCACTGTATTTACAAAACAAAACTTGCACTAAATGCCTGGGGTCTCTGAAGCCAAACTGCAGGGGCAAAGAAGCCAGATACATTATATACTAGTAGAAATGGCAGTTCCCTTGGTGGGGGAAGCTGAAGGACATACTGGGGTGGGAGGAGCTGGTGTGTGATCAAATCTGTTGAAGAATAGGTTTAGTTCATTAAGCCAATTAACATCTGCCTCAATCTGGCAGACAGACTGTTTATGACCCGAAATTGACTTAAGCCCCTCCCAGACCCCCCCTTATGTCTTTTCTTTCCATTTGCTTTTCCATTTTTTTCTTTATACAGAACCTCTGAAGTTCCTGCAGTTCATCATTACTGGTGTTAGAGTCTGATGACCTACTAGCAGGGCAGGGGTTTTGTTTGTACTATGGGTGCAAAAAAAAAAAAAAAAAAAGTACCCATCTGAAAACTGCCAAAAACTAGGATTTTATATGGTGACATTTAATGGGTAAAAATATATTATCTGACTGACGGAACTGCCATTTGTCAGAAATGTTTTATACGCTTCATCGCTAGTGATAATCGTTATTGCTATTATTTTAGCGTGTAACGGATATCACTAGAGAGGCGGTGGCGTATTTTACTTTGTGCATGTGTTGTGTGGCAGTGTTTGCGACACTTTTTGGCGCTGGGACCTGGACGATGGTAAAAAGCCTAGTCACATCGCCAATAACTGCCATTATATGATTAGGCTCAGAGGGGTATTACATTATCGTTCTATGTGACAATCAGAGAGCAAAAGTATAGTATGCTCTCTGATTGATAGGAGAGGGAATAACATCTTTAAAAAAGATCAAGATCGCCATGATAGACCTTACAGATTCAGAGTGATTCACTGTTAAAACGATGTCAGGAATTGAGATCTGCTTTGGGATTTCAATGCCAAACATCGATTTCACCAGCGAATCGCTCAGGATGTTTAAGATCTAGCATGGTATTTGGTATCATTTTAAAGATGAGATTCTCATCTTTAAAATGAATCCAAGTGTTTCTTTATAGCTTTAACCAATCCTGAGCAATTCACTCAGGTACAGTAGTGAAGCTGGCAATTACCGGCTTCACTACTGTACATAGACTGTGCAGAAGCCGCATCCATCTTCAGGCATCGTCTTGGCATCAGTTTCCCTCCGGCTTGTGTGCACTAGGAGGGAAACTGACAGCTGTGCTGGACATATGTGAACGCACCCTTACTTACCTGGGCTCTGGTGCACTCCCTGCTTTGCCTCTCTTCAATGTCGCACAGACCAGCGTCGCCACATAATGACGTCGGCCTGGCTCAGTCATATGAAAAAGTTTGGGCACCCCTATTAATCTTAATCATTTTTAGTTCTAAATATTTGGGTGTTTGCAACAGCCATTTCAATTTGATATATCTAATAACTGATGGACACAGTAATATTTCAGGATTGAAATGAGGTTTATTGTACTAACAGAAAATGTGCAATATGCATTAAACCAAAATTTGACCGGTGCAAAAGTATGGGCACCTCAACAGAAAAGTGACATTAATATTTAGTAGATCCTCCTTTTGCAAAAATAACAGCCTCTAGTCGCTTCCTGTAGCTTTTAATCAGTTCCTGGATCCTGATGAAGGTATTTTTGACCATTCCTCTTTACAAAACAATTCCAGTTCAGTTAAGTTTGATGGTCGCCGAGCATGGACAGCCCGCTTCAAATGATCCCACAGATTGCTGTGTTTTTTTGACGCCATGCATAACGCCTTTTTGTATGACCAAACAACTCAATCTTTGTTTCATCAGTCCACAGGACCTTCTTCCAAAATGAAGCTGGCTTGTCCAAATGTGCTTTTGCATACCTCAGGCGACTCTGTTTGTGGCGTGCTTTCAGAAACGGCTTCTTTCGCATCACTCTCCCATACAGCTTCTCCTTGTGCAAAGTGTGCTGTATTGTTGACCGATGCACAGTGACACCATCTGCAGCAAGATGATGCTGCAGCTCTTTGGAGGTGGTCTGTGGATTGTCCTTGACTGTTCTCACCATTCTTCTTCTCTGCCTTTCTGATATTTTTCTTGGCCTGCCACTTCTGGGCTTAACAAGAACTGTCCCTGTGGTCTTCCATTTCCTTACTATGTTCCTCACAGTGGAAACTGACAGGTTAAATCTCTGAGACAACTTTTTGTATCCTTCCCCTGAACAACTATGTTGAACAATCTTTGTTTTCAGATCATTTGAGAGTTGTTTTGAGGAGCCCATGATGCCACTCTTCAGAGGAGATTCAAATAGGAGAACAACTTGCAATTGGCCACCTTAAATACCTTTTCTCATGATTGGATACACCTGGCTATGAAGTTCAAAGCTCAGTGAGGTTACAAAACCAATTTTTGTGCTTCAGTCCCGCTGGTAAAAGCGTAGGAGGCGCGATGACGTCATTGTTTTGCCGCCTGCGCTGAGATGCAGAGGTCCTAAACCAGCCCAGGACAGGACGTGCTCAGCCTTGTTTTTTTTGGCTGTGGCATGCCCTGGTTTACATTAAATAAATGGTAAAAATGTCCCTCCCAGACAGTGCCGCCCAGTTATAGACCTCACTTCTGAGCTCATTAGCGGTGCACCCCTGACTGGGCCCAAATAAATGTGTTAAAACTGCCCTGCCTTACACCCATTATATGTTCTATGTCACTTTTAGGGGCCACAAAAAGTCACAAATATTGTTTATGAGCCTTTAAATGCCACCTTGACCAAAATTGTCCAGCGTCTGATGATGTTACGCTGCCCTTGCCACACCTGAAAAGAGACTTGGCAAGGGGCACGGCATGGAAAGGGGCACTGATCCCAATAGATTTGTGACACAAATGATGCCTATAATCTACACCAACTTGCTTGTTGGGTATCTGGGAAGCTGAGAGCTTTTGGAATCCGGGGGCACTTCTTAGAACTTTCTTCAACTCGGTAGTGGCATCAGCCATCTACTTTGGAGTGGCCTGCTGGGGGAGCAGTATATCAACCAGGGACAGAAATAAACTTGACAAGCTGATTAGAAAGGCCAGCTCTGTCCTGGGAGCCCACTGGACCCAGTGCAGGTGGTGGGTGACAGAAGGATACTGTCCATGGTGAGCTCCATGCAGAAGAAGAAGTCCCATCCCATGCATGAGACTGTGATCGCGCTGAGCAGTACTGTCAGTGACCGACTGCTCCACCCTAGGTGTGAGAAGGGAGCGCTATCGGAAGTCTTTCCTCCCCACCGCGGTTAGGCTGTACAACCAACACCGACCCACTAGTTTTAGGCATTATACTGTGTTATAGCCTCTAATGGGACATTATAGTTTGTGCAAGTCGGGTATTCCTAAGTGGTGGTGATGAGGGGTGGGGGCACTTATGAAGGATTACACTGAACCTACCAATGTGTTAAAACAGCCCTGCTAAGGAGCATTCTGAGGAGGAATAATAATGGGAGCACTATGTCAGTATGTACAATATAGTGTTTAGTAATGCCCACACACAGTATAATGCCACATTAGTTGCTCCCCACACCATGTAATGTCATGTTAGTGCCCCCACACAATTATAATGCAATGTTAGTCACCCCACACACAGTGTAATGCCATGTTAGTCACTACCCGCACAGTATAATGCCAGGTTAGTTGCCCCCGATCTAATCCTTATTTTTCTTGTTTAAACCTGGGGTGCGTCTTATAGTCACACATGTCGTTTTGTCCGAAAAATACCGTAAATAGTGGATGTGTTCAGCTTGGACCTTTACTTGATGGCGGATCCCAGTCAATGGAAATTTACTAAAAGTAGTTGAGTACCCCTACGCTATTGGCCTCGGCAGCCCATCATGCCCCGTGTACCATCTTGGTAAAAACTGATGAAAATCTGATGACAACTGATTTTTGGAGTAGGAATTTATAAAAAAAAAAGCCTGATGACAACTGATGCATTTTCGCATCAGTTTTGGCATCAGTTGTAATGACTAAGGGTTAAAATTTTAATAAAAACTGATATACAGTACAGACCAAAAGCTTGGACACACCTTCTCATTCCAAGAGTTTTCTGCATTTTCATGACTATAAAAATTGTAGATTCACACTGAAGGCATCAAAACTATGAATTAACACATGT
>CAMRHE010002189.1:0-10476 GCA_947044405.1 Leptodactylus fallax | reverse complement strand
TATAGGTAGGTTCACGGTCTGGGTGTATTCTGTAGTTACTATAGGTAGGTTCACGGTCTGGGTGTACTCTGTAGTTACTATAGGTAGGTTCATGGTCTGGGTGTATGTAGTTACTATAGGTAGGTTCATGGTCTGGGTGTATTCTGTAGTTACTATAGGTAGGTTCATGGTCTCGGTGTATTCTGTAGTTACTATAGGTAGGTTCATGGTCTGGGTGTACTCTGTAGTTACTATAGGTAGGTTCATGGTCTGGGTGTACTCTGTAGTTACTATAGGTAGGTTCATGGTCTGGGTGTACTCTGTAGTTACTATAGGTAGGTTCATGGTCTGGGTGTATTCTGTAGTTACTATAGGTAGGTTCATGGTCTGGGTGTACTCTGTAGTTACTATAGGTAGGTTCATGGTCTGGGTGTATTCTGTAGTTACTATAGGTAGGTTCATGGTCTGGGTGTATTCTGTAGTTACTATAGGTAGGTTCATGGTCTGGGTGTATTCTGTAGTTACTATAGGTAGGTTCATGGTCTGGGTGTATTCTGTAGTTACTATAGGTAGGTTCATGGTCTGGGTGTATTCTGTAGTTACTATAGGTAGGTTCATGGTCTGGGTGTATTCTGTAGTTACTATAGGTAGGTATGGTCTGGGTGTATTCTGTAGTTACTATAGGTAGGTTCATGTAGTGTACTATAGTTACTATAGGTAGGTTCATGGTCTGGGTGTATTCTGTAGTTACTATAGGTAGGTTCATGGTCTGGGTGTATTCTGTAGTTACTATAGGTAGGTTCATGGTCTGGGTGTATTCTGTAGTTACTATAGGTAGGTTCATGGTCTGGGTGTATTCTGTAGTTACTATAGGTAGGTTCATGGTCTGGGTGTATTCTGTAGTTACTATAGGTAGGTTCATGGTCTGGGTGTATTCTGTAGTTACTATAGGTAGGTTCATGGTCTGGGTGTATTCTGTAGTTACTATAGGTAGGTTCATGGTCTGGGTGTATTCTGTAGTTACTATAGGTAGGTTCATGGTCTGGGTGTACAGTAGTTACTATAGGTAGGTTCATGGTCTGTGTATTCTGTAGTTACTATAGGTAGGTTCATGGTCTGGGTGTACTGTAGTTAATGGTAGGTTGCTGCAGGTAGGTTCATGGTCTGGGTGTACTCTGTAGTTACTATAGGTAGGTTCATGGTCTGGGTGTATTCTGTAGTTACTATAGGTAGGTTCATGGTCTCGGTGTACTCTGTAGTTACTATAGGTAGGTTCATGGTCTGGGTGTATTCTGTAGTTACTATAGGTAGGTTCATGGTCTGGGTGTATTCTGTAGTTACTATAGGTAGGTTCATGGTCTGGGTGTATTCTGTAGTTACTATAGGTAGGTTCATGGTCTGGGTGTATTCTGTAGTTACTATAGGTAGGTTCATGGTCTGGGTGTATTCTGTAGTTACTATAGGTAGGTTCATGGTCTGGGTGTATTCTGTAGTTACTATAGGTAGGTTCATGGTCTCGGTGTATTCTGTAGTTACTATAGGTAGGTTCATGGTCTGGGTGTATTCTGTAGTTACTATAGGTAGGTGTGGTCTGGGTGTATTCTGTAGTTACTATAGGTAGGTTCATGGTCTGGGTGTATTCTGTAGTTACTATAGGTAGGTTCATGGTCTGGGTGTATTCTGTAGTTACTATAGGTAGGTTCATGGTCTGGGTGTATTCTGTAGTTACTATAGGTAGGTTCATGGTCTGGGTGTATTCTGTAGTTACTATAGGTAGGTTCATGGTCTGGGTGTATTCTGTAGTTACTATAGGTAGGTTCATGGTCTGGGTGTATTCTGTAGTTACTATAGGTAGGTTCATGGTCTGGGTGTATTCTGTAGTTACTATAGGTAGGTTCATGGTCTGGGTGTATTCTGTAGTTACTATAGGTAGGTTCATGGTCTGGGTGTATTCTGTAGTTACTATAGGTAGGTTCATGGTCTGGGTGTATTCTGTAGTTACTATAGGTAGGTTCATGGTCTGTAGTTACTATAGGTGTATGGTCTCTGTAGTTACTATAGGTAGGTTCATGGTCTGGGTGTATTCTGTAGTTACTATAGGTAGGTTCATGGTCTGGGTGTATTCTGTAGTTACTATAGGTAGGTTCATGGTCTGGGTGTATTCTGTAGTTACTATAGGTAGGTTCATGGTCTGGGTGTATTCTGTAGTTACTATAGGTAGGTTCATGGTCTGGGTGTATTCTGTAGTTACTATAGGTAGGTTCATGGTCTGGGTGTATTCTGTAGTTACTATAGGTAGGTTCATGGTCTGGGTGTATTCTGTAGTTACTATAGGTAGGTTCATGGTCTCGGTGTATTCTGTAGTTACTATAGGTAGGTTCATGGTCTGGGTGTATTCTGTAGTTACTATAGGTAGGTTCATGGTCTGGGTGTATTCTGTAGTTACTATAGGTAGGTTCATGGTCTGGGTGTACTCTGTAGTTACTATAGGTAGGTTCATGGTCTGGGTGTATTCTGTAGTTACTATAGGTAGGTTCATGGTCTGGGTGTACTCTGTAGTTACTATAGGTAGGTTCATGGTCTGTAGTGTATTCTGTAGTTACTATAGGTAGGTTCATGGTCTGGGTGTACTCTGTAGTTACTATAGGTAGGTTCATGGTCTGGGTGTATTCTGTAGTTACTATAGGTAGGTTCATGGTCTGGGTGTATTCTGTAGTTACTATAGGTAGGTTCATGGTCTGGGTGTACTCTGTAGTTACTATAGGTAGGTTCATGGTCTCGGTGTACTCTGTAGTTACTATAGGTAGGTTCATGGTCTGGGTGTATTCTGTAGTTACTATAGGTAGGTTCATGGTCTGGGTGTATTCTGTAGTTACTATAGGTAGGTTCATGGTCTGGGTGTATTCTGTAGTTACTATAGGTAGGTTCATGGTCTGGGTGTACTCTGTAGTTACTATAGGTAGGTTCATGGTCTGGGTGTATTCTGTAGTTACTATAGGTAGGTTCATGGTCTGGGTGTATTCTGTAGTTACTATAGGTAGGTTCATGGTCTGGGTGTATTCTGTAGTTACTATAGGTAGGTTCATGGTCTGGGTGTATTCTGTAGTTACTATAGGTAGGTTCATGGTCTGGGTGTATTCTGTAGTTACTATAGGTAGGTTCATGGTCTGGGTGTATTCTGTAGTTACTATAGGTAGGTTCATGGTCTGGGTGTACTCTGTAGTTACTATAGGTAGGTTCATGGTCTGGGTGTACTCTGTAGTTACTATAGGTAGGTTCATGGTCTGGGTGTACTCTGTAGTTACTATAGGTAGGTTCATGGTCTGGGTGTATTCTGTAGTTACTATAGGTAGGTTCATGGTCTGGGTGTATTCTGTAGTTACTATAGGTAGGTTCATGGTCTGGGTGTACTCTGTAGTTACTATAGGTAGGTTCATGGTCTGGGTGTATTCTGTAGTTACTATAGGTAGGTTCATGGTCTGGGTGTATTCTGTAGTTACTATAGGTAGGTTCATGGTCTGGGTGTATTCTGTAGTTACTATAGGTAGGTTCATGGTCTGGGTGTATTCTGTAGTTACTATAGGTAGGTTCATGGTCTGGGTGTATTCTGTAGTTACTATAGGTAGGTTCATGGTCTGGGTGTATTCTGTAGTTACTATAGGTAGGTTCATGGTCTGGGTGTATTCTGTAGTTACTATAGGTAGGTTCATGGTCTGGGTGTATTCTGTAGTTACTATAGGTAGGTTCATGGTCTGGGTGTATTCTGTAGTTACTATAGGTAGGTTCATGGTCTGGGTGTACTCTGTAGTTACTATAGGTAGGTTCATGGTCTGGGTGTATTCTGTAGTTACTATAGGTAGGTTCATGGTCTGGGTGTATTCTGTAGTTACTATAGGTAGGTTCATGGTCTGGGTGTATTCTGTAGTTACTATAGGTAGGTTCATGGTCTGGGTGTATTCTGTAGTTACTATAGGTAGGTTCATGGTCTGGGTGTATTCTGTAGTTACTATAGGTAGGTTCATGGTCTGGGTGTATTCTGTAGTTACTATAGGTAGGTTCATGGTCTGGGTGTATTCTGTAGTTACTATAGGTAGGTTCATGGTCTGGGTGTATTCTGTAGTTACTATAGGTAGGTTCATGGTCTGGGTGTATTCTGTAGTTACTATAGGTAGGTTCATGGTCTGGGTGTATTCTGTAGTTACTATAGGTAGGTTCATGGTCTGGGTGTATTCTGTAGTTACTATAGGTAGGTTCATGGTCTGGGTGTATTCTGTAGTTACTATAGGTAGGTTCATGGTCTGGGTGTATTCTGTAGTTACTATAGGTAGGTTCATGGTCTGGGTGTATTCTGTAGTATTCTGTAGTACTATAGGTAGGTTCATGGTCTGGGTGTATTCTGTAGTTACTATAGGTAGGTTCATGGTCTGGGTGTATTCTGTAGTTACTATAGGTAGGTTCATGGTCTGGGTGTATTCTGTAGTTACTATAGGTAGGTTCATGGTCTGGGTGTATTCTGTAGTTACTATAGGTAGGTTCATGGTCTGGGTGTATTCTGTAGTTACTATAGGTAGGTTCATGGTCTGGGTGTAGGTAGGTTCATGGTCTGTGTAGTTGTAGTTACTATAGGTAGGTTCATGGTCTGGGTGTATTCTGTAGTTACTATAGGTAGGTTCATGGTCTGGGTGTATTCTGTAGTTACTATAGGTAGGTTCATGGTCTGGGTGTATTCTGTAGTTACTATAGGTAGGTTCATGGTCTGGGTGTATTCTGTAGTTACTATAGGTAGGTTCATGGTCTGGGTGTATTCTGTAGTTACTATAGGTAGGTTCATGGTCTGGGTGTATTCTGTAGTTACTATAGGTAGGTTCATGGTCTGGGTGTAATCTGTAGTTACTATAGGTAGGTTCATGGTCTGGGTGTACTCTGTAGTTACTATAGGTAGGTTCATGGTCTGGGTGTATTCTGTAGTTACTATAGGTAGGTTCATGGTCTGGGTGTATTCTGTAGTTACTATAGGTAGGTTCATGGTCTGGGTGTATTCTGTAGTTACTATAGGTAGGTTCATGGTCTGGGTGTATTCTGTAGTTACTATAGGTAGGTTCATGGTCTGGGTGTATTCTGTAGTTACTATAGGTAGGTTCATGGTCTGGGTGTATTCTGTAGTTACTATAGGTAGGTTCATGGTCTGGGTGTATTCTGTAGTTACTATAGGTAGGTTCATGGTCTGGGTGTATTCTGTAGTTACTATAGGTAGGTTCATGGTCTGGGTGTATTCTGTAGTTACTATAGGTAGGTTCATGGTCTGGGTGTATTCTGTAGTTACTATAGGTAGGTTCATGGTCTGGGTGTATTCTGTAGTTACTATAGGTAGGTTCATGGTCTGGGTGTATTCTGTAGTTACTATAGGTAGGTTCATGGTCTGGGTGTACTCTGTAGTTACTATAGGTAGGTTCATGGTCTGGGTGTATTCTGTAGTTACTATAGGTAGGTTCATGGTCTGGGTGTATTCTGTAGTTACTATAGGTAGGTTCATGGTCTGGGTGTATTCTGTAGTTACTATAGGTAGGTTCATGGTCTGGGTGTATTCTGTAGTTACTATAGGTAGGTTCATGGTCTGGGTGTATTCTGTAGTTACTATAGGTAGGTTCATGGTCTGGGTGTATTCTGTAGTTACTATAGGTAGGTTCATGGTCTGGGTGTATTCTGTAGTTACTATAGGTAGGTTCATGGTCTGGGTGTATTCTGTAGTTACTATAGGTAGGTTCATGGTCTGGGTGTATTCTGTAGTTACTATAGGTAGGTTCATGGTCTGGGTGTATTCTGTAGTTACTATAGGTAGGTTCATGGTCTGGGTGTATTCTGTAGTTACTATAGGTAGGTTCATGGTCTGGGTGTACTCTGTAGTTACTATAGGTAGGTTCATGGTCTGGGTGTATTCTGTAGTTACTATAGGTAGGTTCATGGTCTGGGTGTATTCTGTAGTTACTATAGGTAGGTTCATGGTCTGGGTGTATTCTGTAGTTACTATAGGTAGGTTCATGGTCTGGGTGTATTCTGTAGTTACTATAGGTAGGTTCATGGTCTGGGTGTATTCTGTAGTTACTATAGGTAGGTTCATGGTCTGGGTGTATTCTGTAGTTACTATAGGTAGGTTCATGGTCTGGGTGTATTCTGTAGTTACTATAGGTAGGTTCATGGTCTGGGTGTATTCTGTAGTTACTATAGGTAGGTTCATGGTCTGGTGTACTCTGTAGTTACTATAGGTAGGTAGGTTGGTAGGTTCATGGTCTGGGTGTATTCTGTAGTTACTATAGGTAGGTTCATGGTCTGGGTGTATTCTGTAGTTACTATAGGTAGGTTCATGGTCTGGGTGTATTCTGTAGTTACTATAGGTAGGTTCATGGTCTGGGTGTATTCTGTAGTTACTATAGGTAGGTTCATGGTCTGGGTGTATTCTGTAGTTACTATAGGTAGGTTCATGGTCTGGGTGTACTCTGTAGTTACTATAGGTAGGTTCATGGTCTGGGTGTATTCTGTAGTTACTATAGGTAGGTTCATGGTCTGGGTGTATTCTGTAGTTACTATAGGTAGGTTCATGGTCTGGGTGTATTCTGTAGTTACTATAGGTAGGTTCATGGTCTGGGTGTATTCTGTAGTTACTATAGGTAGGTTCATGGTCTGGGTGTACTCTGTAGTTACTATAGGTAGGTTCATGGTCTGGGTGTATTCTGTAGTTACTATAGGTAGGTAGGTTCATGGTCTGGGTGTATTCTGTAGTTACTATAGGTAGGTTCATGGTCTGGGTGTATTCTGTAGTTACTATAGGTAGGTTCATGGTCTGGGTGTATTCTGTAGTTACTATAGGTAGGTTCATGGTCTGGGTGTATTCTGTAGTTACTATAGGTAGGTTCATGGTCTGGGTGTATTCTGTAGTTACTATAGGTAGGTTCATGGTCTGGGTGTACTCTGTAGTTACTATAGGTAGGTTCATGGTCTGGGTGTATTCTGTAGTTACTATAGGTAGGTTCATGGTCTGGGTGTATTCTGTAGTTACTATAGGTAGGTTCATGGTCTGGGTGTATTCTGTAGTTACTATAGGTAGGTTCATGGTCTGGGTGTATTCTGTAGTTACTATAGGTAGGTTCATGGTCTGGGTGTATTCTGTAGTTACTATAGGTAGGTTCATGGTCTGGGTGTATTCTGTAGTTACTATAGGTAGGTTCATGGTCTGGGTGTATTCTGTAGTTACTATAGGTAGGTTCATGGTCTGGGTGTATTCTGTAGTTACTATAGGTAGGTTCATGGTCTGGGTGTATTCTGTAGTTACTATAGGTAGGTTCATGGTCTGGGTGTATTCTGTAGTTACTATAGGTAGGTTCATGGTCTGGGTGTATTCTGTAGTTACTATAGGTAGGTTCATGGTCTGGGTGTATTCTGTAGTTACTATAGGTAGGTTCATGGTCTGGGTGTATTCTGTAGTTACTATAGGTTGGTTCATGGTCTGGTTCATGGTCTGGGTGTGTATTCTGTAGTTACTATAGGTAGGTTCATGGTCTGGGTGTATTCTGTAGTTACTATAGGTAGGTTCATGGTCTGGGTGTATTCTGTAGTTACTATAGGTAGGTTCATGGTCTGGGTGTATTCTGTAGTTACTATAGGTAGGTTCATGGTCTGGGTGTATTCTGTAGTTACTATAGGTAGGTTCATGGTCTGGGTGTATTCTGTAGTTACTATAGGTAGGTTCATGGTCTGGGTGTACTCTGTAGTTACTATAGGTAGGTTCATGGTCTGGGTGTACTCTGTAGTTACTATAGGTAGGTTCATGGTCTGGGTGTATTCTGTAGTTACTATAGGTAGGTTCATGGTCTGGGTGTATTCTGTAGTTACTATAGGTAGGTTCATGGTCTGGGTGTATTCTGTAGTTACTATAGGTAGGTTCATGGTCTGGGTGTATTCTGTAGTTACTATAGGTAGGTTCATGGTCTGGGTGTATTCTGTAGTTACTATAGGTAGGTTCATGGTCTGGGTGTACTCTGTAGTTACTATAGGTAGGTTCATGGTCTGGGTGTATTCTGTAGTTACTATAGGTAGGTTCATGGTCTGGGTGTATTCTGTAGTTACTATAGGTAGGTTCATGGTCTGTAGGTGTATGGTCTCTGTAGTTACTATAGGTAGGTTCATGGTCTGGGTGTATTCTGTAGTTACTATAGGTAGGTTCATGGTCTGTGTACTCTGTAGTTACTATAGGTAGGTACATGGTTGGGTGTACTCTGTAGTTACTATAGGTAGGTTCATGGTCTGGGTGTATTCTGTAGTTACTATAGTTAGGTTCATGGTTGGTGTGTGTACTCTGTAGTTACTATAGGTAGGTTCATGGTCTCGGTGTATTGTGTAGTTACTATAGGTAGGTTCCTGGTCTCGGTGTACTCTGTAGTACTATAGATAGGTTCATGGTTGGGTGTATTCTGTAGCTACTATAGGTAGGTTCGTTGTCTCGGTGTATTCTGTAGTACTATAGGTAGGTTATGGTTGGTGTACTCTGTAGTACTATAGGTAGGTTCATGTTTGGATGTATTCTGTAGTACTATAGGTAGGTGCATGGTTGGGTGTACTCTGTAGTTACTATATGTAGGTTCATGGTTGGTGTATTCTGTAGTACTATAGGTAGGTTCCTTGGTCTAGTGTACTCTGTAGTACTATAGGTAGGTTATGGTTGAGTGTATTCTGTAGTACTATAGGTAGGTTTTTTTTTTTTTCACGGTCTGGTGTACTCTGTAGTTACTATAGGTAGGTTCATGGTCTGGGTGTATTTGGTAGTTACTATAGGTAGGTTCATGGTCTGGGTATATTCTGTAGTTACTATAGGTAGGTTTATGGTCTGGGAATACTCTGTGAGTTAATAAAGGTAGGTTCATGGTCTCGGTGTACTTGGTAGTTACTTTAGGTAGGTGCATGGTCTCGGTGTATTTTGTAGTTGCTGCAGGTAGGTTCATGGTCTGAGTGTATTCTGTAGTTGCTGCAGGTAGGTTCATGGTCTGGGTGTACTCTGTAGTTACCATAGGTAGGTTCATGGTCTGGGTATACTTGGGTGGTTACTATAGGTAGGTTCAGTGGTCTGGGGTATTCTGTAGTTACTATAGGTAGGTTCATGGTTGGGTGTATTCTGTAGTTACTATAGGTAGGTTCATGGTCTCGTGTACTCTGTAGTTACTATAGGTAGGTTCATGGTTGGGTGTACTTGGGAAGCTACTTAGGTAGGTTTCTTTGTCTCGGTGTACTCTGTAGTTACTATAGGTAGGTTCATGGTCTGGTGTATTCTGTAGTTACTATAGGTAGGTTATGGTTGGGTGTACTCTGTAGTTACCATAGGTGTTCACGGTTGGGTGTACTCTGTAGTACTATAGGTAGGTTCATGGTCTGGTACTCTGTAGTTACTATAGGTAGGTTCATGGTCTCGGTATATTCTGTGTTTTGTCTGGTTTTCTGTAGTTACTATAGGTAGGTTCAGGTTGGGTGTACTCTGTAGTTACTATAGGTAGGTTCACGGTATTTAATATAGGTAGGTTCATGGTTGGGTGTATTCTGTGTTATAGGTAGATTCCTGGTCTGTGTATTTTTAGTTAGTATAGGTAGGTTCATGGTCTTGGTGTACTCTGTAGTTACTATATAGGCTATGGTCTGGGTGTATTCTGTAGTTGCTGCAGGTAGGTTCATGGGCTGGGTGTATTCTGTAGTTACTATAGGTAGGTTTATGGTCTGTGTACTTGGTAGTTACTTATAGGTAGGTACATGGTTTGGGTGTACTTTGTAGTTACTATAGGTAGGTTCATGGTTGGGTGTATTCTGTAGTTGCTGCAGGTAGGTTATGGTTGGGTGTATTCCAGTTACTATAGGTAGGTTCATGGTCTCGGTGTATTCTGTAGTTACTATAGGTAGGTTCATAGTCTGGGTGTATTTCTCCTGTAGTTACTATAGGTAGGTACATCATCTGGTGTATTCTGTAGTTACTATAGGTAGGTTCATGGTCTGGGTGTATTCTGTAGTTACTATAGGTAGGTTCATGGTCTGTGTATTCTGTAGTTACTATAGGTAGGTTCATGGTCTGGTGTACTCTGTAGTTACTATAGGTAGGTTCATGGTTGGGTGTACTCTGTAGTTACTATAGGTAGTTCAGGTTGGGTGTATTCTGTAGTTACTATAGGTAGGTTCATGGTCTGGGTGTATTCTGTAGTTGCTGTAGGTAGGTGCATGGTCTGGGTGTATTCTGTAGTTACTTATAGGTAGGTTCATGGTTTGGGTGTACTCTGTAGTTGGGCTAGGTAGGTTCATGGTCTGGGGTTATTCTGTAGTTACTTATAGGTAGGTTCATGGTCTTTGGTGTATTCTGTAGTTGCTGCAGGTAGGTTCATGGGGCTTGGTGTATTCTGTAGTTACTATAGGTAGGTTCATGGTCTCGGTGTACTCTGTAGTTACTATAGGTAGGTGCATGGTCTGGGT